>CAJJDN010000035.1:0-153796 GCA_905182985.1 Paramecium sonneborni | reverse complement strand
TATATGGAAAAGGTAATTTCAAAGTATATATGGATAAGGTAATTTCAAAGAAAATGGATTTAATAGTTTTAGTATAGATTTAAAAATATCAATAATATTCAAATAATTTTCTAAAAAATTTATTAAATCACTTAATCAATGATTATATTTAGTTCTTCATATATTCCCAATATTTAATCCTAATTGGATCATAATTAATAAGATTGTCACATATCTCGATTGCTTTTTGATATTTATCGTCTAATAACATATATTAAATTTATAAACTCAAAGCAAACCTATTATTAAATCTCATATCAGAGAGAAATTCAATTAAATTGAAATCCTTTAAATTATATTAAACAAATGTTTTGAAAGGATTTTCTTTATCATCTTAGAATTTAAACATTCTAAACCATCCTCTCAAATAATTCCATGAAGCTTCATTATCTTCCTTTATTCTTATAGCATTCTTTATATATTCCAATTCTGTATTAAAATCAAATTACATTTTTGTTAATAAAAAATATCTATAATTCCAAGCAGAATTATTACCAATATCTTCATCTAAAAAATACTAAATATCCTTTAATTCTTGAGCATATAAGTTGAATTTTTCACACAACCAAACTCGATATGACCATCCATGATAATTTTTATTATCCTCTTCAAAAATTGAATGAAGAAATTCAATTTCTCCTTTAGAATCATTAATTTGATCAATAACTTATCTTCTATGTTCCCTAAATAAAATGAAATAATTTATACCATATTTAATAAACCTTTTAATTAGTAAGTGTAACCATATTTATAAATTCAATTTCCTTATTTAAGTCTTTATTCAATTATTTAAAGCACTTTCTTCTTATAAAATATGCATTATAATTTGAAGGTAACTTTTCAATTATGGTACCTGTTAAATCAAATACTCGATCGCTAATTTCTCCTGATTTTACTATTGCTCTGAAATAATCCATAACTTCTTCATATTCTTAATCATATTTCACATTTAGCAATTCTACTTTGCAAGTAAACTATGGGACTCTTTCAACATCAGACCAAATTAATTTATTAAAATTCATAATAATTATTTCATCATAACTAAAAATTCCTCATAGCTCACTTCACCATCTCCATTAATATCTATTTCTTTAATCACTTCTTACCATTTCTCATCAGTAATGCTTTCATTACCTTCTAAAACTTTTTTTATTTCTTAAATACTAATTACTCCATCTCCATTTAAATCAAATTATTGAAAAGCATTTTTTAAATTGTTTTCTGTAAGTAGAACTCTTTTTTAAGAACAAGCCATTATAAATTCTGAATATTCTAAAAAGCCATTATTATCTATATCAATTTATTACATTAAAATGCTAGCTTACATTTATGCTTATAATTCATCATACATATAAATTGTTTTCAAAGCCTTAGCTAATTCATCACATGTTAATTTACCATCTCTATCTAGATCAATTTCATTAAATATTCTAATTAATTATCGTTCTTCTTCTGGAGTTTATTAGAATGAACCCATAAAAGAAAGAACAGCTTATTACAGTTTATTCTTTACTCTAAATTCTATTAATCTACTTACACTTTCTTAAAAACAAGTATTAAATTCTTATGAAGCTCTTCTTTCTTTTCTTAATTAAAAAAATTCATGTTCAAGTAATTCTTTTGCTGATGGTCTTCTTTCTGGATCTTTATTTAATAATATCTTAATTAGATTATTTAATTCAGATGAGCATTTTTGAAATACAGGTAAATCAAAATTAGGTTTAGTATCTAAAATTCTTCTTTATATTTCATCTGCTTATCTTGCATAAAAAGGTAAATTCCCTGTTACTATTTCATATAACAATATTCCTGAACTCCATATATCACATTTTTCATCATAACATTACTTAAAAACTTCTGGCGCCATATAATATGGTGTACCAACAGTTGTATAAAGTTTAGATCCATTTTAAAACTATGTTGCACTTATTTTTATTTATATATTTATACATTCCCCAATCTATCATTTTAATCAAAATGCAACCATCTTCCTATTTTTCAACCAAAATATTTTCACTTAATTATTTTTATTTTAGTACCTCTTTATATCTCTATGAATTATTTTTTTTGAATGTATATAATGTAAAATAGAAAATAGCTACTTCATAATTTGTGCTATATCATACTCATCAATCTCATCATGTTTACACAAATATTCATATAAATCCCCTCCTTCCCAATAATCAGTAATCAAACAGTATTCATTATTGTCTTCGTAGAACTCATATAATTTTAAAATATTTGGATGATCCAACTATTATAAGATCTTTATCTCATTTTAAGATTAATCTTTTGGTACTCTTTTAAGAGTTCTTTTATAATTATTAATTCAAAATACTTTCTAACTCCTTAATGTTCAATCCTCATAACTCTGCTATTTGGTCCTTAAGCTAAAGATTTTTCTTATTCATAATTTGGTTTTTTTGATTTTTATTATTTAAAAGTGTTAGAAGAAATTTTGATTTCCATTTAAATCAATTTTTTATAAATAACTATTCAATACTAAAAAATACAAAATAATAAAAAAAAACAGAAATCATAATTCTTTTATACTTTATTTTATTAATTGCTCAAATATTTAATCACTTAATTCCATTAGTATATCTACTCTATCATCTTCTATTAAATACCACTTATATTCTGAATCTTTTATCTAAAATAAATTAAACTATTACATCTTAAATTAATAATTTATATAATTGTTCATCTTTTATCAAACTTAAATTATTTAACTATAAATTATTATCAATTCTTGATGAGTTTTCAACTAAATTTAAATATTATTCTTTCATCTGTAATTCTTTTTTTTGAATTATTTTTTCCATTTATTATTAATAATTTTCATCTAGACGTAAAAGTCCACATAAAAAACAGCACCAATTCAAAACTCTTTGTTAAGATTACTCTAAAATTGATTCCAATTCATTTAATAA
Organism: Paramecium sonneborni; assembly: GCA_905182985.1. Classification (NCBI taxonomy): domain Eukaryota; phylum Ciliophora; class Oligohymenophorea; order Peniculida; family Parameciidae; genus Paramecium; species Paramecium sonneborni. The sequence continues at coordinate 150,824 of CAJJDN010000035.1, read as the reverse complement.
ATTAATTTTTTAGTTAATTTTCTACCATGAATAAGCAATTCCAGAATCTTGTTTAAGTAATATTATTACTAAAAAAATATGGTCTTTCATAATTCAAAGCTTCATTGCAAGCATCAAAAATTGCCTTATTATGAATATATTACCAATCACGAGTAGCATAAGCAATCTAATCATTTTTATCTAATTCTTATATACGTTTATTTTCAAAATCTATAAATAATTTATCACTCAATATATATGCTATATTTTCATCAATTTCTTCATTATTATTATCATCATCATATCCATGCATTAGTTTTATTGTTTTTTAAGGTGTAAATCCATAAGTGAGGTTTAAATTTTTTAGTAAATTCATTTTATGATATGTCAGTATATATTTAAAGAGAGCTTCATTATAAGAAGAGATTTCTTAAACTCAAGTCGGAGTTATTTAAATTGAATTATTAAAAAAAGTAAGATCTTTTATAAAAATATAGAAATTATCTCTATTATTTTATACTTCATTTATTAATTCATCTATTATATAATTAAATAATTCTTCTGTCATTAAATTTATTGTTTTTAAATATCTTCCTAAAATTGTTCTTAGTTTTTATTATTTGTGCCATTATTATTATTAAATTAATTATCTATCTACTTAGATATTAATTATAATTATAGATTTTCTTAAAAATCTTATTCAAATTCCTCTGATGCTATTAAAAGATCTCTTTAAGTTTTCTTTAATGCAGAAATTTCTCTTTTGTGACATATTTCTATTGTTTTTTTTGTATATTCTAAATCTTCTAATTCTTACTTAAGCCATTCTTCAAAAGATTACTTATTTTTACTTTTTCTACAATTTTTTTCAACTTCGTATCTTAGATATATAGCTTATTCTCTAAATCCTATAAGTTTTCCTTCATCTCTCAATGCTAATTGTTAATATTATAGAATTAATGATTTTGATAATTCGCCACTTTATTTTTTTCTTTAATAATTATGACTTCTAAATTTACTAACTTAAGACTTTCTATTTTTTATTTGATCAATACTTCTATATTATTATTAAATTCTTATGGTGATATGCTTCTCTTTGTTTCTAGTGTTTATTTAGTTGACAGAGTAACAGGATTTCTCCTCTTTAATAAAATGTATTGGGTGATCTTATTTATTGGTTGGGCTTAAATAGGAAATATTGGCAATTATTTTTATGATTCCTTATTTTCTTTTTTTTAGTTGTATTGCCTCTCCTTCTACCCGTATAATCTATTATTTAGCCTTTAAGGAGAAGGAGAATGATTATCAAATTACATTAGTTAACCTATAAATTATTTTTTATATGATTACTATGAATTATACTTCATTCTAAGTAAATTCGAATAGAATTATAAACTATTCATAAATAATAAGATTTTTTTATCTTCAAATTAAGTATTCAATATTAAAGTAGTTATTTACAGAATTATAATTCTTTTGTTTTAAGAAATAAAAATAATTTTATTAAAATTTACATCAAGTATTTATTAAGACCAAGGCTGTATATTAAAAATGTATTAATTTTGTTAAAATGAAATTTATAAGATTTCTATTTTGATAAGTTAACCGAAAATCGTATTTTTATAATACATTACAGAATTAAATTTTTCATAAATATTTTTAGATCATACTCGTAAATAAAAAAATATTCTGAGAGTTTAGAAGTTGAGCAAAAAATTTTTTTGTTTCATCTTAATATTGGCTTACCATTATATCTTTTAGAAATTTATTTTATAATTGAAACCTTTTATTTATTTGGCTTATTTAATAATTCTCTGAATTTTTTAGGTATTTAATTTCATCATTCGATAATTCTTGGACTTCTTAATCTATCTATTGTAAATCATTTATCTTTCTTTTTTTTCTTAAATTTGGCTCATTGTTTTTAATATTATATTAAGAAATCAAGCTGTTTTCAAATTCCAAAAGTTTGATATAATTCTATTATTTTGTAATTTAAAGAATTTCATTCATTATAATTTATTGAGGGTCTTCAAGGTCATCTTAAATAATTAAAAAATTATTTGGCTAGAGCATGATTTCTGATGATTTTAAACAATAATTTTATCGATGATTTTTTAATTCTATTAGGTGACCACTCCAATTATTACATCTTAAGCATGTAACTTCTAACATTTCAACTTTTAATTCCATTTATTTATCTTTTTCATAAAAGTTGTAATTAGGAAAGTCTCTTCGACAAAAAGGGCATTATTTTCTTTTTTACATCCATTTAGAAATGCATTTGCCACAAAAATTGTGTCTAAAGTAAAATTAGTGTTTTACCCACAAGATGTTTTGATTGGTTTATAGAAAACCTGAATACATATTGGACATTTGAATTCATTGAAGTCTACTTAATTTATTTAAATTTCTTCTCTCATAAATTATTTAATATTAATTAAAAACAATCATTTATTTATTTTTAAATTTTATCCCAAAGATCCTTGATTTTATTTATGATCTAATTAACTGATTTTTTTGTTTTTCTTTTTTTATAAGAAATCTAGAAAAATTTCTATTCCTTTTTTATTTTATTATTATATTTCAGCTTGTTACCTTTATTTATAAATTTTTTTTCTTTTTTCTGCCCTATTATGTTAAATTACTTATTTAAATGGTTAAGAAAAGTAATTAAAATGGCCACTTTCAAAAATTTTCATAAATTCTCAGCTTTTCTATTTTTATTTTTTTTCTTAAGAGAATTAACAATTACTGGTATTTCCTTGAATTATTTGATAATCACAAACTTCTAGAACTTTATTATAAACTATTTGAGGATAAATGAAAGCATTATTTAAAAAAATCCTAATTATAGGTTCTAACTGTATGACATTTTTGTTTTCTGTGTTTATCTGATAAATTCTAAATTAAATATCAATAGAGTACATTCTAAGTTTGAATTATTTATTTAAACTTTTCTTCATTTTCTTTGTTGATATAGAATGATATAATTTAACCAATTTCCAATATTCATTTTTTTAACAATTGTTCTATATCATTATGATTGCAATCAAATCTTATAAAAATCTTTGTTAATATGAAATAATGCCGGTTAGTAATATAATATTGAGGTCTTGGATGAATTAATTTTTTCTAGATTGTTTGATTAAAAAGCATAAAAATTAATGTTAGCACATAAAAAAGGAGCCAACTGAAGCTACTGTTTGTTTATTAGTAATAGTTTATTGATTAGAAGATTGAATATTTAGGAACTTAAGCAACAAGATAAACGACTTAAAAATTGGAATAATATGTTTGGTACTTTTTTAGGCGAAATTCTTGTTCATTAAAAAAGAAAAATAAACATCTAGACCCATTATATCGAAAAGAAGCTCTAATGTATTGTAGGAATAATGTTTTGATAGATTTTGAGTAAGTAATAATTTCGAAAAATTTCATTGAAGGGAAATAACTGAATGTGAATTGTGAGGTGGTTAAAATTAATCAGAGTTATTGGATAGACAAAGACCTAAATCTATTAAGATAATTATACTATTTAAAGATCTGGATTCATAAAATTACCGAAAGACTTTAAAATTCAATCAGTATTAAGAAATTTAATAAAACATAAAATGAAAAAAGAAAAAGAAGTTATTAGGAGAAATAGAAAACTCAAAAATGTATGCGTCATCAAATATATGTTTGAAATAAGTGATGAATACATTCAATTATTAGAAAGAAGATGTTTAGTTATTGTTAAGAATTCCCTCTATGGCTATAAAATTGAAATAATATGAAAACTGCGGCTAATTAAAATCAAACAAAAAATATATATGAGCCACCTATTCAAATTTCTACTATAAAGTTCCAGATTGACTAAAAGGCTCAATAATATATACTTATGATCAACAATCTTAAAATTGTATTTCTAATGAAAAAACAAAGAAGAAAATATTTTTTAAATTTAATACAAACATTTTTGTTGTTCAAAAACAATCTTAACCATTAAATAATCTTCTTATTTCTAATTCTGTGGTTCCTTTTCTTATATAAAACACTTGAACAACTAATATATTAGTAATTATTTAAAACTTATTAAATATATTTCTGATTACAAAATAGAAGATCCATTTCATAATAAATATATTTAATCAAAAATTTTGAAAATCCTTACTTATATTTGCAGGTATTGTTCCAAATCATGATGCATCTAAAAATCTTAAAAAAGTGTATAAATAAACCTAAATTAATATTAAAATATTTACATTACTATATTATTTTATAGAGAAATAATAATAAAAAATATCTTAATACTTGAGGGATTAGAGAAGTTGAAAGTATCAGAGTGAAATGATTTTAGAATATATTTTGGAAAATGAATTCTTTTTTAATTTATTACTATTTAATTCTATTTTTTATCACTANAACTTAAGCAACAAGATAAACGACTTAAAAATTGGAATAATATGTTTGGTACTTTTTTAGGCGAAATTCTTGTTCATTAAAAAAGAAAAATAAACATCTAGACCCATTATATCGAAAAGAAGCTCTAATGTATTGTAGGAATAATGTTTTGATAGATTTTGAGTAAGTAATAATTTCGAAAAATTTCATTGAAGGGAAATAACTGAATGTGAATTGTGAGGTGGTTAAAATTAATCAGAGTTATTGGATAGACAAAGACCTAAATCTATTAAGATAATTATACTATTTAAAGATCTGGATTCATAAAATTACCGAAAGACTTTAAAATTCAATCAGTATTAAGAAATTTAATAAAACATAAAATGAAAAAAGAAAAAGAAGTTATTAGGAGAAATAGAAAACTCAAAAATGTATGCGTCATCAAATATATGTTTGAAATAAGTGATGAATACATTCAATTATTAGAAAGAAGATGTTTAGTTATTGTTAAGAATTCCCTCTATGGCTATAAAATTGAAATAATATGAAAACTGCGGCTAATTAAAATCAAACAAAAAATATATATGAGCCACCTATTCAAATTTCTACTATAAAGTTCCAGATTGACTAAAAGGCTCAATAATATATACTTATGATCAACAATCTTAAAATTGTATTTCTAATGAAAAAACAAAGAAGAAAATATTTTTTAAATTTAATACAAACATTTTTGTTGTTCAAAAACAATCTTAACCATTAAATAATCTTCTTATTTCTAATTCTGTGGTTCCTTTTCTTATATAAAACACTTGAACAACTAATATATTAGTAATTATTTAAAACTTATTAAATATATTTCTGATTACAAAATAGAAGATCCATTTCATAATAAATATATTTAATCAAAAATTTTGAAAATCCTTACTTATATTTGCAGGTATTGTTCCAAATCATGATGCATCTAAAAATCTTAAAAAAGTGTATAAATAAACCTAAATTAATATTAAAATATTTACATTACTATATTATTTTATAGAGAAATAATAATAAAAAATATCTTAATACTTGAGGGATTAGAGAAGTTGAAAGTATCAGAGTGAAATGATTTTAGAATATATTTTGGAAAATGAATTCTTTTTTAATTTATTACTATTTAATTCTATTTTTTATCACTATTTATTCATTCATTAACTTTAATATAATTTTTATGATTTTTTTATGTATTTTAATAATATATTAATAATGAATTTGCCTGAAGAATCAACTATTAATTTAGATAGTAGAAGGCCAAGAAACAAAACTGAAACAAAATGTAAATCTCAGAGTCCTTAAATAAAACCTTAGTTTACTTAATATTAATTACAGCATAAAAAAAGTAAAACAAAAGAAAGATTGGCTTAAAAATCTGAGCAATTACCTAATGTAACAAGGAAACTTAATCCAAAATCAAATAGTTTTTCGAAAAAAAGGAATCAATTTAAACCAGCATCTTAAGATAATTGTTTAAAAGTAAGAATTTATAATTAAAAAAGTATTACATTGGATGGGGTAACAACGAGGCATTAGTAAAAAGAATAATATCTAAAAGATTATAATGGAAAGAGACAACTGACTCAAGCTCGATGTTAGTAAATTTCAAATGGCAATAAAGTGAAAGAGGATATAGATATGAAAGACTTATTTTAAGTTAAAATTATAAATAACTTGTCAATCATTTTGAACATCACAAAGAAATTTCAAATAAATCATATCTAATAAAAAATTTGTCATAATATTGCGAGGTAATATTAATATTAACAATAGAAACATAAATTAAATGTGTTTGATTATACTCCATTAACATTTGTTATTGATTTTAATGATGAGGATTGTGATTACAATATAACTTAATTTCTTAAAACTTATGAATAATTTGCTCCAAAAAAACCTTCATCAAAATAAATGTTAGATGTAAAAAGAAGATTAAGAGGCAACTTTTGTAATGCCTATTAAAGAGAACCTATTTCATAATACACAAAAATTTAATTAAACAATAATTTTTTAGCAGAAGATTCTACATATATGTGGTTATTAAAACCAACATTTTTAAATAGAGGAAGAGGGATTTAAATTTTTGATAATCTAGAGACTTTAGTCAAGTTGGTATCTGATTTTTAAGAAGGATTAAAAGAAAAAGCATTAAATTCAAAAGATGAATCTTCAGGAGAGGATGAAATCCCTAAATAAGTTCAAAGTGCTTAAATCACCAAAAAAGACCCTAACCAAAATATTAAATAATAACCTTCTGGTTCTTGTATTATAAAATCACATTCTTTTGTTATTTAAAAATATATTGAACGGCCTGCATTAATAAATAAAAGAAAATTCGATATTAGAGTTTGGGGTTTAGTGACTCATGATTTAGATGCTTATTTCTTCTAAGAAGGATATATTAGAACTTCATCTGAAGATTTTACATACAATATTGAAAATACATTTGTTCATTTAACAAATAATGCTATATAGAAATATTCTCAAAATTATGGTTAATTTGAAGATGGAAATCAATTATCTTTTAAAAATTATTAAGATTATTTAAATTCATAAAAGATAAATTGTAATGTTTAAGATGTATAAATTTTTAAATATATTTAGTTAATAAATAAAATGAAAGAGAGAATATGGATGGTATTTAATTCTGTACGAAATAAAATCAATTTTGAAGATAGAAAATACTGTTTTGAAATTTTCGGATTTGATTTTATATTAGATGCTGATCAAGAAGTTTGGTTAATAGAAGTTAATACAAATCCATGTATAGAAGAATCCAGTCCATTATTAAAGATGTATATTCCAAGAATGCTTGATGATGCATTTAAGCTAACCCTTGATATTTTATTTCCCCCTTAACATCCTCATAAATAATCACTCCCATAGATTTGTATTATTGATATCTCATATTTGCAGATTAATTACCTTAAATAAAGGAAGAGCAACATTCTGACTATCCAGTTGTTGGCTACCCTAATGATGAAAATATGTGGATGTTATTGGGTTCATTAAGTGATAGAAAAATTAAAAAGAAAAAATGATTATAATACTATTTTAATTATAGTTGCTAAACATCAAAAATATTATTAGCAATAATATACTATTGTTGTAAATTATGTTTGTTTTCATTTCACTGATATACTTTTAACTCTTTCAACATTTTATTCATTTAAAATATGTGAACAAAATTACAATTAAGTATACCAAAATTTATCAAAGTTTGATCTAAAACATAATTCTATAATTTATAATAATCCAAAACCATTTTACACTATTTATGATTAAATTTTATAGAATTTTCAAATAATTATTTCTCTTCTACAATATTCTGCCTTAATTATTGTTCTACACAAAATGGCTTTAAAAAAATTTAATTAATAACTCCAATATATTTATAATCATACATAGAATCCTTGACATTAAATAAACTAATTAGTTTTAAGATGATTAAAAAAACGTCTATTGATAGAAAAGCTATTTATGATCTATTCCAAAACATAGACCTACTATTTGCTTAATCATTATTAACAAGTTCCTTTCCATTTATGCATTGTATACCAGACTAACCATAAATTGAGAACATTTTGAACAGAGTGGATGCAGAATCAGTATAAAATAAAGGTATATGGACAGAAGCTTAGGATCAATATTTAAAAATAATAGTCCTTGGAACTTGCTTAAAGACCAGAACACGACCATTTGATTTGGTAATAAATAGTGCTTTATAAATATAGTCAACATTATAATGGGATTAAATCTCTAGAATATTCAAATTGCATAATTGGAAGGCATGTAGAAATAGATGGTTAAATGAAAAACACAAAAAAGTTAACTGGACTCCTTAAGAAGATTAAATGCTTGTGCAATTATAATCATTACATCCAAATAAATGGTGTGAAATAGCAATAGAATTAATGAAAATTTGTTAAACGCCTTATATTCGATTAGGAAAATAATGCAGAGATAGATGGGTTAATAAACTAGACCCAAAAATATTAAAGTATGAAAATTTAAAATTTAATAAAAGTATACCATGGTATAAAGAAGAAGAACTAAGATTATTTTAAGAAGTTAAGAAAAGAGGAAAACGATGGGCTGATATATCAGCTTAAGTATTTAAATTTAGAAGAACAGAAAACACAATCAAAAATAGATTTTACAATTTATTAAAATAAGAAGAAAATAGATAAAGATTAGGTAGAGTACCTAAAGAAGAAAGAGATATTCTATTAATTGATTCTGTTATTGAAACATTAACAAGAGATTTGAATAAATATGATAAATCCACAAGTCAAAATGAAGTCAAAGTTGATAATAAGAATTTTAAATTTTTGGAATTAGATTAATCAGACCTTGATGAAATAGTAATAATTAAACACAAAAAAATTGAAAAAATAGAAAATCTATGAATTTTATTATAATCTGTATAAATATAAATTCTTTTATATCAGTTTGACATTTTATGCAGAACATATTTTTTATTTCAAATCAAATAAATGTATATCATTGAAATTCATACTCATTTTGATTATGTAATTAATTTAAAAAAACGGGTTATTCATAAATTTTTAATATTAAATAATTATAGTATAATTAATTTCTGTTAATAGGAAATATAAAGGTTAAAAATTTTAATAAACTATTTTTATTCATTCCTATCAATATAATCAAATTTAATTAATTAGATGTAAATTACTTTTTGAATTCAGCAATCTCATCTAAAACAGGTATAAAACTTTAAAATATTTTATATCTCCGAACATATAGAAATTTTGGAATACTATCGTTAGCCTTTTAAATAATATAAAAATATAATCTAAAAATTTTAAGCTTATTTATTAAGATGTTATAAATTTTCAACTTCACAATGCTCCTCTAAAAATATATTTAACATGACTCCTAATTAAAATACAATAATGCATATTTTTAAAAAAATTCTCAAATTATCACCTTAACTTTATTTAATTATCCGAATTTGTCAAACATATTAACTTAATATTATCCATCTGAGTAATCATAAATATTCTTGATAAACGATTAAAATTTTCATTAAATTGAAGAAAACATTGGAATTGATCTATTTAAATATCATTTTTTCAATGAAGCTTTAAGATACCCAATTCATTACTAATAATTAAATAGTATGATGATATATATTCAATTATATTTTTTTAAGTTTCTTATTAAATCTTGTTTATTTCTTTCGAATAAGTCATCGCTATCATAATCATAAGAACTCATTTTGCTTTATAATTCATCAGCGTAAATATTAGATTCCTTATAGTAAAATTTCATACTTAATCTCCATTTGCAGATTATGGTATAGACATCATGAATTATTGTGAAAAAATTTATCTCTTAATTAATGAGGGCTTATGTTCTATTTTTATTGATAGACTCTTTTTGGTTTCTAAAGCATTTAAGTAATTTGAATTTATTAATTTTGGAAAACAAACATTTAAAAAAGATTAAGATTTTTAATAGAAACTATCTCTTTCTTCTTAAATCTCACTTATAATTTCATTAAAAGAGGTTATTAAACTTCTTGCACTATCTCCGCCTTTTCTCCAATAATGTTTTTTCTAAATTTAATCAAATTATAAAGTCAGAGATTCATCATCTGTCTCAAATTTAGTTTTCAATTCGTTTATTAAACGATTAGTTATTTTAAAAGTTTTAAAGTATTCAATCAATTTAGATTGTAAATAAATGTTGGAATCTAAAAGATCGTATAATTCATCCTTTATCATTTCATATAAATCTTCTATATTGTCGAAATCTGATATCAGTCTAAAGATTGCAATCGAAATTTTTATCAAAACCTTAATTCCTTTTTACAAAAATAAATTCCAAACTTATAATAACTATTTAAATCATGAATTAATACTAAATTTTATGGGAAATCATAACCAAAGATTACAAGAAACCATCTAGTAGTAATAATTCCTATATCAATTTTGTTTAATAACTAAATAATTGAATAGATTTTTACAAAATATGCAGATAAATTTGGAACATAATTTTTTAGAAATACTGCAACAACAAAATTTAGGAATTTTAATTAACTAAACTAATCAAGGAATATAATAGCATATTTCATTTTTTTCAAAATATAATACATGATCCAAAAGGTTTATTATTCACTTAAACCACTGATTAAAAAGCACCCTGCTATTTAATTCAATCCTTGTACATAACCTAATTGTTCATAGATTTTAGACAATGCAATCAATATTCTTTATAATCTCTATCTGTTATGAATTTATTTGAAATATTGATGCTATGAAAATGTTCTATCAATATCTTTTTATATATTTGTAGCTTCATTTGATTATTAACAAGAATAGTATTTATATTAATGAGAGTATTATAAATTTAATCTTTTAAAGTCGACCACATAATCCCAATAGATAAATTATTAACATTTCTAATCTATAATAAACAAAGAAATTAATTTATGCTCTAAAGGTTAATGCAATCTTGAAAAAATGACTTTCTTAAAATATTTTTTCCATCTTCTTATTTTAAAAACTTTAGAGCTTAATTGAAAATTAATTAGTGAGCCAGTATCCAGGAACGAGGTTAAATTATCAAAAGTACTTTAATTCATAATAATATCGATAAAAGATGTTCCAAAACTTATTTCATCCTTATCATCTAGAACTTTTGGATTCAAGTTAAAAGAAGTATATTTTTTATTCATAAATTTATGAATTTAATTAATTATATTATTCAAGTTAGACAATATCATATGCATGCAATATCATTATCTAATGTTTTTAATTCATTAAATTAAAGCATATTTAGATTTCAAATTATTATTGAGCAAAATTAAATTTAAAAGTACTGAATTAAGATAATAATTTTATCATTGAATTTTATAAATATCTATTCTAAATACAATTTGACACAGGTTGAGAATTCGAATATTATTGAAACTATATTAAATCTTTTAAATAAAAATATAATAAGATTTATTCTGAGAGAAAAGCAATATAAATATAGTATTGAAAATTAATGTATAGAATGGTGGTATTTATTAGTTGATTTTTTAATTTTTCTTGATTAGATTACAAAAATGAGTAGATAATAAATTTATAGTGAATTATTCATGTTTATTTTGAATAAACTTTATTAAAGTAGTAGATCAGGTATAAATTATAAAAGAAAATATGTATAAAGAAAGTTGTAAAAATTTTAAAATAAATGGCCAATTTTGATTTTAAATTGTTTAATATGTACTAAATATGTTTATTTATAAATTTATCAAAAGATATGATAAATATGCTTTAATTTATAGTATAAAAAAATTTCATCTCAAAAAGTAGATTCAAATAATAAAATAAAGAGACAACAAATAATCAAATATATATATATTATTCCAAATAGAATCATTGATTTTCATATAATTTTTTTGCTAAAATACCTCCATATTTGATTTTTTCTAGTTCTTATTATTATTATTATTATTCTGGAGTTAATGGTTTTTATTATTTTTAATTTTAATTTTCTCCTTTAGGAATATCTTTAGGATCAATCATAAACATTTCTTCAATTTTTTTATCTAATTCAATGTCATTTAGATTACGCTCTAATACTTCACCTTCATCTTCTTCAATAACTTCAGATTTTTCAAGTATATCTGAATTCATAAGATTATCTTCTCTTTCTTTTTGAATTTTTTCTCTAATTTTAGGATTCATCATAATTATTTCAAGATATTTTTATTCATCAAAAGAATATTAATTTAAAGTAATATCTTTACTATACTTAACAACATCTTCATAAATAGTACAAAACTTTTAGAAGATAGAAATCATAGATTCTAGAAAATTCATATTAATTCCTTAAAGATTCTTCATCCATACATTATTCCAATCGTTTTCTACAGTAACTGATTCCCAAAGTGTTCTTAAACGTAGTGGCCCCATAAATACTATATTATCGATAGTTAAAACAATGCCTAGTAAAATTTATAGTAAGGACATCTCTTTAATTTCGTAAAGTGTATGATCGTAAACTAGTTATTTGAATTCATTTAAACATTCAATTCTAAATAGAAAAAACAATAAATTTATTTAAATACTTTTAATCTTTTGTTTCATAAAGTGGATCTAATTATGCTTGCATTATTGATTTCATTTCTAAAAATACTTTATTAAGAAACTCTTCAACATTTGTATAGTAATTAGTTGGTCTCTCAAAAGAATAACTATCCAATCCATAAATATATTCATAATCAAATGATAGATTATCAATATCATGCAACTCTTTTGTTGTATCTGTGTATCTTGGTTCTGTTCTAACTATCATATGTTCAGATTATCCACTATTTTTCCAGATTTCTAATGGATATCTACTTGGATTATTTATCAATATATCAAAACCCATTATAAATCCAACTTTTATTAATCTATGTCTACTTTATGGATCATAAAAATTAAATATTTTTCCTGCTCTTGTTTTACCCATATATGATAGTGTTATACCAGGTATATATTCTTAAACCTCTAAATATGGATTCTCAAGCCGATTTGTTATTTTTTAATGTAACTATTTTATCATAAATGTTGCCCTTTACAATTCTTTAGTCATAATTTTAAATTCATTTTAATCCCATCTAACTATTCTTTTATTTGGTACTGGAACGCCCAATACTATTGCTAATTAAGAAAAAAAGTATCCTTATGCAATATTTGGATATCCTTTAACAACTACTGATCCTTCATTTGTTTCTACAAATATTACTCCTTTATCTAAAGAATCACTTAATGCTATTGCTCTTAAATCACTCCAATTTATTTTCTTTGTTAAAGTTTTACTTGCAAAATTAAATTCCTTTAAGTTATAATCCAAAGGAATATCACTTTTTCTGTCATCTTAACTTGGACCTGGTCTTCTTAAAGGATAAGGTACATAATCAGGATGCTCCATTTTCCTTTTTGGTTTTGTAAATTAAGAGATCATTAAAAAATTATATAAATTATTTAAATAATACTATAAACTAATTAATTATGATAATCAAAATAAATATATGAACTGCTGATAATCTATGTTACAATCAAGATTAATTTCAACTGCTTTTAAAGTCTCTTTTGTTATTCGACCATTTTATGATAGAAATGTAAACATTAATTTTAAATATTTATCTATTTTATATACATCTGATTCTAAACAGATAGCAATGAATTCTAATAAATTATATAATTAAAATCTTACAATAATATTCTAAGTCTTAATATTTATACTTTATCTATTATTCAATTTCTTATTTTGTCAGAATTCCAGATTAAGATTTATTCATAAATAAAAATCCATTTTTGATATTAATTATTTCACATTGTTCTAATTATGTTGCTAAATAGAGTAAACCAACTTATTTAATTTAATGATATGTTTGCCATCTTTCAATATTTGCTTTTGTTAGTATAACTTCACCCTTTTAAACATATTTCTAAACCCAATCATGTTTTAAAATTTGTTCTAAACTTAATCTTTATTAATAAGGTGTTAACAATTAAGTTATTATTTCTTTTGCTTACAATGATACATTCTTCCATTCAGGTCCATCAAAATCAAACTTCCCCTTTTAAATTGAATATAATATCTCTTATTCTGTTTCTCCATAAAATGGAGGATATCCACATAACAAAACGTATAATATCACACCAATTGACCATAAATCACATTTATTATCATATATGCCATCTAAAACCTCTGGAGCAACGTAATATGCCTTGAAAAATATATCTAAGTTATTTATACAGTTCCTGCCTTCGTCCATTATTGCAATATACCAGGTTAGAATATTCTCGCTAAACCAAAATCTATTATATAGAGGGTATTAAGATCATTATTCTTNAATATTTGGATATCCTTTAACAACTACTGATCCTTCATTTGTTTCTACAAATATTACTCCTTTATCTAAAGAATCACTTAATGCTATTGCTCTTAAATCACTCCAATTTATTTTCTTTGTTAAAGTTTTACTTGCAAAATTAAATTCCTTTAAGTTATAATCCAAAGGAATATCACTTTTTCTGTCATCTTAACTTGGACCTGGTCTTCTTAAAGGATAAGGTACATAATCAGGATGCTCCATTTTCCTTTTTGGTTTTGTAAATTAAGAGATCATTAAAAAATTATATAAATTATTTAAATAATACTATAAACTAATTAATTATGATAAAACTAATATAAAAATCATAATTTATTCATAACTAACAATAATCAAAATAAATATATGAACTGCTGATAATCTATGTTACAATCAAGATTAATTTCAACTGCTTTTAAAGTCTCTTTTGTTATTCGACCATTTTATGATAGAAATGTAAACATTAATTTTAAATATTTATCTATTTTATATACATCTGATTCTAAACAGATAGCAATGAATTCTAATAAATTATATAATTAAAATCTTACAATAATATTCTAAGTCTTAATATTTATACTTTATCTATTATTCAATTTCTTATTTTGTCAGAATTCCAGATTAAGATTTATTCATAAATAAAAATCCATTTTTGATATTAATTATTTCACATTGTTCTAATTATGTTGCTAAATAGAGTAAACCAACTTATTTAATTTAATGATATGTTTGCCATCTTTCAATATTTGCTTTTGTTAGTATAACTTCACCCTTTTAAACATATTTCTAAACCCAATCATGTTTTAAAATTTGTTCTAAACTTAATCTTTATTAATAAGGTGTTAACAATTAAGTTATTATTTCTTTTGCTTACAATGATACATTCTTCCATTCAGGTCCATCAAAATCAAACTTCCCCTTTTAAATTGAATATAATATCTCTTATTCTGTTTCTCCATAAAATGGAGGATATCCACATAACAAAACGTATAATATCACACCAATTGACCATAAATCACATTTATTATCATATATGCCATCTAAAACCTCTGGAGCAACGTAATATGCCTTGAAAAATATATCTAAGTTATTTATACAGTTCCTGCCTTCGTCCATTATTGCAATATACCAGGTTAGAATATTCTCGCTAAACCAAAATCTATTATATAGAGGGTATTAAGATCATTATTCTTTTGAAATAGAAAATTTTCTGGTTTTAAATCTCTATGAACAATATTCAATGATTGATAATAGACAACTGATCTAATAATTTATATGAATATTATTAATGCTCCTTATTCATCAAAATTACCCAGTTCCAATACTTTATCAAAAATATCACCACCCTTACATATTCTAAATTTAATTTTTATTTTTATACTCCATTACAACATATATATTTTCATTATCCTCATATGTTTCAAAGACTCTAATCACATGTGGATGATCCTTAAAAAATCTAAATCATCATATTTACTAATAATTCAACAGTTCTCAACTCATTTGTAAGTCTTTCTTTTTATTTTACACTTGCTTTATGGATAATTTTCACTGCTCTTGCTAACCCAGTAGCTCGATGAATTGCTCGATAAACCATCCCATAAGATCCTTAACCAAGTTTCTAAATTTATAAAATTAACATACATCATTCTTATTAAATTCATATATGTCTTAAAATTTCTTATTCTTGCTTGAGTTTTTTATTAAATCAACTTTTTTCATTTATTTCATTTATATATAAAAATAAAAATTAGTTAAAATTCAAAATAAACATTTTATAATTATGGAATGATCATCTAGGTAAAATTAATTGTTATATTTTAATTGCTATCAAACTATTATACTAAACAAATATATATTAAGAAAAAAGTGAATAAAAAAAAAAAACTGATAAAAATTAATTATTTTTTAAATTAAAACATTAATAATCAAAAATATTATTTATAATTTATTTAACATATTTATATATGTAAGAGAAATAGAATGAAATATTCGAAATTCTTTAAAAATAAGTGGATGAGAGAAAACAAATGAAGAAGTAAGAAATGTTTTAACTAAAGAAAAAAAAAATAGAAGAAATAAAATAAGACAAAAAAAAACTTGTAAATAATGCAATTTACTATTATTTGGATAGACTGATGGTCTTGCTAAACATCCTTATTAGTTTTACCCAGGGAAATGTGTTGGATAATTTTTCTAGAAAAGTGACTTCCTCTTGCCTAAATAACAAAAATAAGGTTTAGACCGAATACAGAGTGCATGGTTACCAACCTATACTCATTCTCGTTTAATTAGTGCTACACCATTTGATACAGAACCATTTCCTCGTCCTCCATCAGTCAAAGAAAAAGTCTGGAGACCATTCTCATCTTAACCAAACAAGCTTAACATGATATAATTAGTACCACATAGTCCAAAAGATAGTGCATTAACACCCAAAAAAAATTCAATGGCTTTTGATTCAGGTGAAAAAATACTTCCAATTAAACCATTTTTACCAACCAGAAGAATATTCAGTGCATTCCCAAAATGATTATTCACTTAAAGAGATTCTAACTAATAACTTAAAAAACAAAAATATTATTATAATATTATTATTTGCAAAATTTATCCATCTAATTTCTTTAGTTTAAAATATTACATAAGAAGAAATGTAATATAAATATCAAAAAAAGCTTTTAATCAATATCAAGAAAGTAAAAATGAATTGGTTTTCCTTTGTTGTTCCAACATTTAAAATTACAATTTACATTTCTATTTATGAACTATTTATTGCTCTAATTTTGCAAATTCCTCATTCTCTGCCATTTTTTTTGCTTACAACATATACTCTTGCTCTATTTATTTAAGTTTTTCTAATTCTTAACATTTTCTTTCACTTTACTAATTTCGAAATAATTCTGCTTCTCTATAAAATTATCTTTTTCTATCGGTTTCTAAATTTTCTCTTAATAAAATTGCTTATTAGATTTTAGAGATTTCTATCTCCTTCTGTTTCTCTTCTATTTCTAATTATTTTCTCTTTTTTTATAACATTTAAATAAAAATATCATTTTACTTATCATCATTTAACCACTTATTTCTTAATTAGTTATAATGAAATTCTTTTATTTATGAACTAAGATGTATTATTATATTTTTACATATTATCTTTATTAGAATTATTAGATATATCAATAAATGAACTTTAACTTTTACAAGGGTCTGATTTAAATTTGGTTGATAAAAATTAGGATGGATCAACACTCTAATTCACTTTTTTTTTTTAATCTTTTCTTGCATTAGATCTAAAAATAAAATAATTCTGATAAGCTCTTCTAAAGAACATTTATTTTATTGAATTATTTTATCCATATTTCTTAATGAATAGTTCTTTATCCATTTTTTTATAATTAAATTATGAATAAATAAAAAATATATGGCAATCAATAAACAAAAATCAATGATGATCCTTGTATTTAGATCCTATTATAAAATTTCTAACATATAAACAAGGTGAGTCATCTGAATTTGGTATACAATCATCATCATAATCATTTTCTAAAGATTGTACTTGAACATCAATAAATTATTTATAAGAGGCAAGATTTCTATTTGATCCTTCATAATGATTCATTTTAGAAGTATTATAAGAAGCTATTGTTCCTACTGGACTAGAAGCTCCCTCAAGAATTGTAGAATTTCTTTTGGGAACTTCTAAATATATTATATTTTTGCGACTATTATCTAATCTACCATTTATAAATTTAGTTTCTTATTGTGTTACTTTACACATAGAATTCTATAAACCAGGTTAAATATCAATTAAATCATCAAATTAATTTGTGTTTGATTAAACATCAATGGAGACACTCAGATTGTCTTTATCTGAAAAAATACCAGGAATCTTTTCCCAATCAAATTTTGTATCCGCAATTATATCATCTTATAAGAGTTTTTTCAAACCATAATAATCTGGAGTTTATTAGAATTCATATGATTTTGAAATTTTTAACATTTTTACTAAAGACTTAATAAATTATATGTAATATACCTTGGGTAATAAGTCATTTAATTTATCCAAAGAATTATTTTATTTCATTTAAAGTATTTTCTTATATTTATCTTCTTTGCTAACAACTTAAATATTTTACCATGGCAATTCACCCATAAAAAAATATATGAGTATATATGCTAATGATTCAATATCATCTCTTCTGGATTATTCATTTCCTATTAGCTAAATCTATTATATATAAAACCTATTAATGCATTCACACTAGCATATCTGGCAGTTCCTATTAATCCTTTGTTACTTATAAAAGGTATATGCTTTCCATTACTATCTCTGTAATATTTTGATAATCCAAAATCAATAACATAAATTTGGCTACAATCTTGAAGACCTATTGTAAAATTTTCTGGTTTAATGTCTCTATGAATTAAGTTTTTTTCATGAAATGCTATCTTTTATTTTTTTAATACCCTAAACTCTTTCTAACAATTATACTCCAATCTTCAATACACTATTTTAGCTAAATTTTCCATTACATTTTCTCATTAATTATTCTAAATTCATTCCTAAATAAGATTCCATAAAAAAGTTGTAATGATCGTCTCGACCATAGAATTTTAATTATGGAAAACCTTTTAAAATTAATAAAATAATACCTTTCAAACCTTTGACATCTTATAACACTTTTATTTCTCTAATGAGTAAACTAACACCTTTTTAACTTTCATCTCTTTTCTCAAATTTAGTGGCAATTAATTCTCCATTTTTTAGATTTTAAGTTTTAAAGACCATTCCAAAAGATCCTGCACCAATTTTCTCCAACAATTTATATTTGCCTGCAATAACTGTTCCTGGATTTAATTTTTTTGATAAAGTTTTGCTATTATCTCCATCATTCATTTGATTTGTATAATAATTATGAAATTCGAGTAAATATTAATTACATTATTAATTTTATATAATTGCTTTATCTATCAATCTAGATTTAAGAAAAGTTAATTTGAAATTTCAGTAAATTTTATTATTATCTTTGAAATATATAATTCATTTAATTTATTTCATTCAAATTCCATAGCTGTAAAGTCTAAAATTTATTAAATCTTAATAGCTAATATTAAACTATTTTAAATGATTTTTATACGTAAATATATGCTAATATTTTGAAATTGTTCAAGCTAAACGCTTTGATGATTTTTACAGAAAGTTGTACACAATCCATATTATTTTTATATAGTTATTTCAAAAAATTCATTGCATTTAACTAAAATTTTATTGTTTAACTCTTTTGTAAATGAATCAAACAGATGAAGTAAAGTCAATTATCTAAAAATTATATTTATGAAGCCTCTTTATGTAGAATCATGACCAATAAAAAGATTAGGATTCAAATAAAAGTTCATTTTTCTAATTATGTATGATAGATTAATTCTATCTAAAACAATTAATTATCCCTAATAATATCATTTGCTATATTTTCAGTCAATTAAACAGTTTAAGAAAATTAGAAGCAACTTAAATTTTATTATTGATCTTTGCTGATCTAGGAAACGATTATTATCAGGTATTCTTGATTTTTAATCTTTTCAATATCAATGCAAGAAATGTTTCTATAAAATTTATTTATTTACAATTTTTACTATATGTGTTTGTACTTCACATTTGCAAATGTATTCTATGATATTTTTTTGCTTGCTTGTTCCTGTAATTATTTTGCTTTTTAATTTTAGAGTCAATTACTTTAAATAATCTATATAATGATATTCCTCTATTCAACAATCATCCTAACTTAATTCATATTTTGAGAAATAAGGCTTATTAATTTACTATTTTCTTATTGTATATAATTTTGTAAATAGATATATTAATAATATTTAAAGAATTGTAGAAACCTTTTTTGTCTAGATATTTTAAAACAAAAAAATCAAGGTAAAATTAAAAAATTATTGAAGAGAATATCATCATTTTCACTTATAATTCCATCCTTTTTTATTTTAGGTTAAACTTAGAACTCTAATGATTAGATTAATTGAAAATAAAGATACTTTCAAAGCTTAAGAAGATTTATAAAATTGTTTATGAGTGTGAAATGTCCATCCAGTTAATCTATCTAATTTATTCTTTATAGTATTCAATAGAATTAAGAATTACAATTATTTGCCAATATATCTTTATCAGGTTAAATAATGAAATAATATTTATTATCACCTAAATAATCAGAACTTTAATTAGTAAGTTCTCATTTTTTTCTGGATTTAAAACAACATATTATGATTATGCATAGTTTTGTATTGACACAAGTATAAAGAAGGTATAAAAGTCTTCTACTTATGAAGCTGTTTCTAAATAAAATGAATAGTTCTTTTAAGGTATAACATTGTAGTCACATGTCTTAGTTAAATCTGTTTTCAGGATGTATAGTAAAAAACTAATTTTAAGAAAGAAGAACATATATTTTTAACCAAACTTATAAATACAGAAATAATTTGAGCTATTTTAAATCTATTTAAATTTTTTAATATCATTTAGTTAATTGAGAATTAACAAGATATTGCATTTTCCATAAATATTAAAAAAAAAAAGCAAGTCCAGACGAAATGTCTTATTTTNTATTATTGATCTTTGCTGATCTAGGAAACGATTATTATCAGGTATTCTTGATTTTTAATCTTTTCAATATCAATGCAAGAAATGTTTCTATAAAATTTATTTATTTACAATTTTTACTATATGTGTTTGTACTTCACATTTGCAAATGTATTCTATGATATTTTTTTGCTTGCTTGTTCCTGTAATTATTTTGCTTTTTAATTTTAGAGTCAATTACTTTAAATAATCTATATAATGATATTCCTCTATTCAACAATCATCCTAACTTAATTCATATTTTGAGAAATAAGGCTTATTAATTTACTATTTTCTTATTGTATATAATTTTGTAAATAGATATATTAATAATATTTAAAGAATTGTAGAAACCTTTTTTGTCTAGATATTTTAAAACAAAAAAATCAAGGTAAAATTAAAAAATTATTGAAGAGAATATCATCATTTTCACTTATAATTCCATCCTTTTTTATTTTAGGTTAAACTTAGAACTCTAATGATTAGATTAATTGAAAATAAAGATACTTTCAAAGCTTAAGAAGATTTATAAAATTGTTTATGAGTGTGAAATGTCCATCCAGTTAATCTATCTAATTTATTCTTTATAGTATTCAATAGAATTAAGAATTACAATTATTTGCCAATATATCTTTATCAGGTTAAATAATGAAATAATATTTATTATCACCTAAATAATCAGAACTTTAATTAGTAAGTTCTCATTTTTTTCTGGATTTAAAACAACATATTATGATTATGCATAGTTTTGTATTGACACAAGTATAAAGAAGGTATAAAAGTCTTCTACTTATGAAGCTGTTTCTAAATAAAATGAATAGTTCTTTTAAGGTATAACATTGTAGTCACATGTCTTAGTTAAATCTGTTTTCAGGATGTATAGTAAAAAACTAATTTTAAGAAAGAAGAACATATATTTTTAACCAAACTTATAAATACAGAAATAATTTGAGCTATTTTAAATCTATTTAAATTTTTTAATATCATTTAGTTAATTGAGAATTAACAAGATATTGCATTTTCCATAAATATTAAAAAAAAAAAGCAAGTCCAGACGAAATGTCTTATTTTGTATATTTATTTTTAACGTTCTTTAGGGTATAAAATTTATTTTATTAATAAAAATAATAACAATTTTTTAAAAGGAGAAAGGAAATAAAAATATTTCATTTCGAGAGCTCTTATTATAATGAATCAAAATGATGATTCATTTAATGATCTTATTTGGTTAAAACATCTTTTATGAGTCTTTATAATTTTTTCATTTCATCTAATTATTGACTTCTCAAAACCATTAAACTTTAACTATTTCTTTATTTATAATTAACATTCAAAGGAGGTAATAATTTTGCAGATCTTCTTGCTGGTGATTAACTTCTCTTTTTTGGACCTTACCATTTCTCTAGAGAAAGAATTTAACTGTCTTCTGATTTTTTAATATCTACATGTAATTTAAATGTTTGTGTAAAAGATTCATTTCTTTATCTTTTTATTTCAGGTAATTTTGGTTCATCATTATAGTTGATAGTTTAATATTACTCTATTGAAGATAATGCAAATGTGAAATGTTGATTTTTTTTCTTTTTAGGTTTCATTGAACTATGAAAATTGGTTTGTGTAGGTATATATTCTTAATTGATTTCGTTCATTATCTTCTAATAATTCAGTTTCATAAGATTGATAGGCTTTTTTGACATTACAGGAATTGAAGTTTTCATATAATATAAATATAAAATTATTATTGTTATTTTTGATTATGTGCTCAATTTACTTCATAGATACTTCACTTATTTAGTCATTTACTCATATTAAATATTATAATTATCATTTATATACTCTACCAAGTACTTTGTTTAACTATATTTATGATCTCTATATTGTTTTTGGAGAATTTAATAATAAATTACTCATATTTATTATGTTATACTTTTAACCTTGCTTTCTAAAAGAATTTTATGAGGATTAAAAGTTTTGTTTATTTGGAGAAAAGGATAATTAAGAAAGATGAGTATAATGATTTGATTTTTTTCTTTAAAGTACTTAATCCAAAATAGCATAATTAAATTATAAGTTCTATTTTGCTGTTTAAATTTATGATCTTAAAACTAAATGCTTTCTGCAGGATTATAAATTAGGAGTGGCTATTTTTGGTTATGATAATGTTCTAACTCTATGACTTGTAATAGCAAATTTTCTTTTCTCTGATGTTTTTTAAAGATTTTCGCTAATTAAATTATCTAGATATTGTGTTTCTTCAATCTCCCAACCTTTTTCAGCAGTAAACATTTAATAAATTAAAATATATAATTATTAAATTATATTATAGATATTAGATAATACCACAAAATATGATAAACATTAATAAAAATACTAAAATCTTAAAAAAAAATTTCATTGCCAAAGTTAAAATAATTATTACAACCTCTTCCTTAAACTGTCGTAATTTTTTGAAAATCTTAAAATAACATTTAAATAAAAAAGATTAGGTTTATTTGCAATTTTTTCTCTTTTATAAGCAATTATAATGAGAAATAAATTTTTTTAAATCATCAAATCAGAAATTAAACAAAAAAAATAATCAATATTAAAGTAAAAATTTATTTTAGAATATAGAAAACCTAAAGGACTTGAAATTATATAATTAGCATTTAATATTAATAAACTAAAAGATTTTAGAAATTACTAAATTATCGATCTCTATCAAAGTGAATATGCGGAAACATAATAAATAATTATATATTAATTTTTCTATCTAAGTTTTAATACCAAATTAAAGTGATTACATTGAAAAAACAACGTGCCTAAAATTGTTAAAAATAAAAGAATTTTAGGTTTTAATGATAACTATCGTCAAAAACAATAAAATTAGATTACAATAGTTCTCTAAGATACAAACTGAATAACTATGAAATAATTTTTAAAATGTTTTAATTTAAAATTATTGTAAAATGGAAGTGCCTTAACTTTCAAGAACAAGATTTAGTTCTAAGAAGCTTAGCGAAAGAATAAGAATCGATAAAAAGGGTCATCCTATATTGAAAGGGTATAAAATGCATTAAGTTACATTCATTGATTAAATTGTTAAAGGAAATAAATTACATGAAATAATATTAGTAGATTGTTGGAAGGAGTATAATTTCAATAAATATAAAAATCAAAATTAAAAATGCTGTTTGATTAGTTGAAAAAATAATCAGTATTATCATTATTTTTATACTTAAAAAACATCTTAAAAATTATGTTTGTATGATTATATAAAATAAATTCAATAAAAAGATATTTATTTGTGTGATAGAAAAATTTTTGTTACTCATATTTAAAGAAATTGGAAAAGAGTGATGTAGATACTATTTGAATTGATAAACTAAGATACCTCAAAAGACTACAGAATATATAGCGAAATCTGATGAGGAACAATAAAACCAACCTTTTTTATCTCATTGAAAATTTAAAATAAATCAAAAAAAATTTGGTTATTTTAATTACTTTAATATACTACTTTTTGCATCAAAAGAAACCATCTTTTTAAGCTCAAATCATCAATTTTTGTGATTAATATAATCATATGTAAATTTATCTAGCTCAAAATAGAAGAAATTTATATTGATATTTATCTAGAAAATAACAATATTAATTTATAAATAAATTAGTTTTATTCTTTCAAATTTTCTTATTAATATTGAGTATTAGTTAAGAAATTTTAATTCTAATAATGATTTAATATTACAATTATCATAAATCTAATTCTATTAGAAAATGTTTTAAATTTTAGAGTTTTTTTTTGGGAAGAACATTGTATCAAAATATTTATTAAATTAGGAATCAGCCTTTGCTTAAAAAGATGACGAAATTAATCACCTAGCCGAAAATATTATAAAGGAAATTGGTAAAATTGACATTCAATGTGACAATTTTTAAAACAATCTTGAATCCTTTATCTTTGTCTATGGAAGTCGTTATTTAGAAGTTTGTGATGAAATAAAGGATAAATTCTAAAAGAAATCACCCCAACTATATTTGAGATTCAAATAATACATTTAAATTTTAATTGCCAAAAAATTTAGAAAAATAGCTAAAAATAAATAAAAATAAGCATATTATAAAGTTGTAGAAGCTATCAAATCTAAATGCAAACTAAATAATCCTATTTTGGTAAAAAAAAATAATATTCGTTTATTATATGAAGAATATTAATAACATTATTCGAAGTTCCTCTAAAGGTTGTCTGAAAATTAACCTTAAACCATGGATTGGATTTTGATTAAGTATGAATAGAAGGCTAAAAATTAATTGACATATTCGCTAATAGAAAATTAAGAATAAAATAGCAAAATTAATGTATATAAATCTCTAATTATGAAATGCATTCATAATTATTTTAGTACTTAATAATTTCGAATATTAACTCAAGATCATATTATTTAATTACTTTAGTTTGGAAATAAACTCTATAATTAAATATTTTAAGATGTGTAACTAGGATTTGAAAAATTTTTATTTGAGGTATGTGATCTTAACTTATTCAAATAAGACTAAAAGGAACTTTTATAGGTTTTCAATTCAAAAGAATATTAAAACAAAAATTTCTTTTTTGAAAATTTTTCATTAGAACAAACTATTTAATTAATTGTAGAAATGTATATTATATTATCAGGTTTTAAGTTTAAGAATAAATTTTTAATGATTGAAAAATATTAAACTTCAAGCCATGCTTTTTTATTGAAATATTGTGAATAAATCAATAACGGAAAATGGGAATTTACAAACTCTTAAATTTTAAATCTGGCTAATTAAGTTATGGGAGATATTTATTTTTAAATTATGTAACAATTAAATTAAAACTAATAAAATTAAGTAATTATACAGATCAACAATTAAAATCAAATGGTTTAGCTTTTTATGAACAATAAATAAACTATAATAAATTTTAATCTATAAAATTCAACGTATAATTTTTGTATCTCTAATTTATTTTCAGATACTTCAGAAAAATGTGAAAAAATTTCTAATGATTATTTTTCTAAATTTATTAACGAGATAATAAAATAAAAGCATAAAGATTTATAAAAATATGCAAAACCAGAAATATTCTATTTGCAATCTCTAAGTAAATTATAAGTGAGATCAAATATAATAACTATTTTTGCTAATGGTTTTCTTACTTAAAAGGATATAAAAGATTAGAATCTTTGTCCTTTATATCAAGATTCAAATTTATAAACATTAATTCTTGGATGGTAGGCTTCATCCGTTACTAATATTTCAAAATTTGCAATTATTGCCAGTTTCTTTGGTACTTCCCTATTAGCAACAGCTGGTTTAGGATTTATTGCAGGAGTTGTAAAATTAATAAGTTTATTTAAAGAATGTTTAGCTGAAGCTAAGAAGGTAGGTAAATATTTGGCTTATTTTCTTTAATAAAATTATTTAGGGACTAAAACCATAAATTTGATTGGATTTTCTCTTGGAACTGTTATTGTATATTATTGTTTAAAGCAATTAATTAAATTCCAAAAAGAATCAAATTCAGATGATCCTTTAATAATACATAATGTATTGATGTTGGGAGGAGTAGCAGATAAAAACTTATTATCAAAATTAGATTATAGATGTATCTCTGGAACCTTTCATAATGTTTATAGTCGATAAGATTTTGTTTTGACAAAAGTTCTTTCAAAATTGACTACAGAAATACAACCTTGTGGTAAATATATTAAATAAAGTAATTTTAGGAATTAATCCAATTTAAAGTATGCATCCAAATGTGAAAAATCATAATTTCACTTAACAAGTGGAAGGACATCTAAATTATAAAGGGAAAACTCTAAAAGAAATATTAAAATTGACAAATTTTGCTGATTAATATTTAATTTTATGATTAAGTTAATTTTCTAATTAATAATTTATAATAAAAAAAGTTATAAAAATACTCATTTGTTCCTTATTGAAAACTAAAGAACTAAAAAACCACTCTAATAATATACTTTACATAAAATAAAATAAAGGATAATTAATCAATTTATTCTGAAGAAAAGATCTTAGCTAATATATCATTATTTTTAAAATTGATACCTGTTTATTAACAAACTTTGTAACATATGAATATTAAATTAATTAAAAGCTATTCAGAATATTTTAGCTGTAATAGTTTCTTTTCATTTGGATTATAAATAATATGAAATTTTTATATTTGATGATATCTCTCACTTTATAGGAATAGATAAAAAAAATAAAATTGATATATTTAGTTAATTTATTGACCTAATATATTTAGTTCGTTATCATATGTTTTTTTAATTTGAGAACTTAAATTAAGTCCAAAATAATAAAGCAGTACCTAAAATTAGATTTAAAATACAAAAAATTATCTATTATTAAAATAATAGATAATTTTTAATTACAATACAAAAAAATATTTATATCTGATATTTCGAGAGAAATAATGACAGATTATGATTGTAATAATTTCTTGTTTTTTTGATATTTATAAATTCAAAATAGTGAAATAATTTTTTTTATAGTGCTTCCTATAATTAGAAATATAACACTTGTTAAGAGCATATGCCAGATGTAAATATCATATGAATAGGTGGATTATTTATTTTTGGAATGAAACATTGATTTAAATTTTAATTATTCTAATTCAGTGGAAAGAGCTTCTTTGCTTATTTTCAATTCTGCCTATATTATTAGAAAGAATAATTTACAATTTATTTTTAGATTTAGGATTCAATTTCTTTATTTTTTTCAAAATATCTTTGACTTTCTATAATAGATTTAGGATGAGTTATTAAAGTTTATGAAACTCTTAATTTAGGTTTTTCATTAAATTATTATTTACTCTATTATAAGAATGATAATTTTCTTTATTCATGTCTTTAAATTGATGTAGTATCGCTTAAACTCAGATCTTACTATGCATTATCGATAATAAATTTTTAAGAATGAGTTTAAGATAACTATTAAGATGGGATTAATTATTAAAAATGACTATTTTATGAATCAATTTGATCTAAAAACTAATTAAGATCATTAGGCATAGTAATAATTTTTTATTAAACTTAATTAGTTTCAATTTAATAATATGATTCAAAACTATTAGTTGAATTTTTAAAAATTTATTGATGAGAATTTTATTAATTTTTTTATTCTTCTCCCATTTTGATTGAATTGATAATTTATAAAGATTATGATGTATTAATTTTTTATTTATTTATTTATTAATCACTTTCATTATTAATAGCTGTCTATTTAAAAGTTTGAGTGTCAATTTTAATTGAATTATCATTATTAATTTATGTTATTTTCTATTCTTGAAAAGTCTAATTAATTGATGGCAATCTATCATATGAACTGAAAGAATTAT
Source organism: Paramecium sonneborni (assembly GCA_905182985.1). Lineage (NCBI taxonomy): Eukaryota > Ciliophora > Oligohymenophorea > Peniculida > Parameciidae > Paramecium > Paramecium sonneborni. The sequence goes on along the minus strand of CAJJDN010000035.1, from coordinate 122,567 downwards.
TTCTATTAATATTAGATGTAGCAGGTATTGATAGAATTTATGTCAACAGGGAACCTTCTACTTTTTCGTTCCAAAACGGTGGAACAGACTTACAATAAGACTATAATCAAATTACGAAAGATTCAAGTTTGTTTTCATCAAACTCTATTGCTTCTATTTTAACTTCTCGATAATCCTTAAGATTTTATTTATGCAGTATCTGGAATTATTTACATTCATCTCTTTTAAGTAATGAGAATGTTGGAAGAAAGTTATACACATTATGGTCTAATATTCTTACCAAAATTGGAAATTGAGCAATGTTTGTAATCACAATCCTTTTACTCTATTCAATATTTGAGCAATCAATTTTAAATAGCATTAATTAATTATATTTGTTTAGTAATTTGATAATAAATACTATGTAGACAATTTGATTATAATAATTTTTTAATCATAATACATTTATATATTTTCTATATCAATCAAAGACAATTTAATTAATTAAAATCAAAAGAATAAAGGAATAAGAAAATCAAATGAATTATCAAGTGATACAAGATAAAGTATAAAGTCAGAATTTAATACTTAAAATTTAAAATATACACATAAATTTCTATAAAATAAACAAAAATATGCAAAAATCAATAAAATTACTGAATATTAATCCTTGTAAAATTATCCTGAATAAATTACTACAAGATCATTAGATATTTACGAATATGAATACTTTTCACATAAAGAGGGGTAAGATAATAGAAAAAATAAAATAAAATTTAAAAAAGATTATAAACATCTTTAATAAGAAAGAAAATACTGACCAATATTCGAAATTAGAATTTTTGGCAAAAGTTAAAGTTTTCATGATAATTATTCAGCTTATAAAAAATTAAAAAATACTAATAATGACAATAACAAAATTAATATCGATAAATATAAGTAAGTAGAAAAAATAAACAAAAATCAAGAAAATTAAAGTTTTTCTAGTATAAAGGTTGATAAGTAATTTATAGATATTTCAAATGAATAATTTGAAGAAATTTTTTAAATAATCCTTTCGACGATGAAAATTCTATGCATTAATTATCTGAATATAAAAGAATGGTATAACAATAGGAAATAAATTAGAGTTAAAGTTATATCATAATTGTCAGTTCCTTAATGATATTCAATCAATAATAAAATTTTTTGAATAAATTATGAAGAATATTTTGATCTAGAAGAAGAAGAAGTCTAAGAATAAATCTTTTTTTGCAAAAATTTAGTTAAAAATAAAATATAAAAAAATAAAAAGTAAATGAATAATAGAATTAATAATAATAATCAAATTATAATTTTAATCACAACATTCAAAAAACATTTTTTTTTTAAATCTAATGGAATAGGTCTAATAAAATTTATAGATATTAATAATAGATTTCAATTTCAGATTTAAATAGAATAAATAATGTAATAGAATGTTAATGATAATTTTAATGAAGCTGAAGAAATTTTAAGGGATAAAATGAGAAAATAAATAAGAAGATTGGAAGAAAAATCATAGAAAACTAAAGATAGATGATAATAATAATAATAACATTAGAATAAATAGGGAGAATATTTACAAGTAAAAAAAAATGAATTATAACAATAACAATAGTAATAATAATAATAAGAAATTGTGGTGAAGAGAATAAAAATTAGTTTCATAGATGAAATATTGGGATGTTTGAAATACTGTACCTAGGAAAAATATTATACTGTAATTAGGAAGTTTATACACAATTTACTTCTGATGCTGATATAAAGATATAAAAATCAATAATTTCGAATTGGGATTCAATATAAATTTACTATTAAAAGATATATTATCGTTTATTAATAATATAAATTATTTTGGAAAAAGAAATTATAACCAATAAGAAAAATTATTGATATAAAACGAATAATATTAAGAATATTAATCAAATCAAAATAAATCCAAATCAATTAAATGTTTTTCCTTTTCATAATTGTATAAATAGACCCAATAGTTTCTTTTGGAAAAGGGATCAAATTCTTCCTTAAAAAATCTTGGTTTATGTTATTCTTTTTTTTCTTCCATGATTTTTCTTCTTTCTCTTTATTTTTCTTCGATTCTGACTTTTTCTTCTTGTCCAAGATCTTTAAATCCACATTCTAATGCTCTCATATCTGATCTCATTCTACTATCAGTTTAGGGTATACTCTTAATATAATAATAAAATATTAATACTCTTAAAATATCTTCGTTTAAATGATTTAATTATAAAATATGATGAGAATAAAAGTAGTACCATTTACTTTCAGGATTAAGAGGATTTCTTTTCCAAATCAATTCATTATTAGCATAAATTTCTTTATTAAAAAATCCATTTAGTTAACATCTAACATTACCATTTTTATCTTTGATAACAGCCTTAACTTAATAAGCATCCTAAGAATAAATAAATATTAAACCTTTTCATTATTTCTTTCTTTTAATGTTAGAATTCCAATATCTCCTGTAGTGTGATTAGAATAAATAGTTTCACCTACTTATTCAAAATACATTTTGCCAAATAATAAATTTTTAACAACAATATTTGGAAATGAATAAGTCATATGTTCATTAGTTTTTTTATTTTTAAAATGTACTAAACCAGGTAATTTAGCCATAATGCTAGTTCCTGAGAAACCTACAGTAGCTTCCATAGTTATTGATAATACAAAATCATCACTTTCACAATGTACCGCTGTAATTGGAGGATGATGAGATACTTATTCACTAATCACTTTATATTCAGAAGTAAAAAATTCATAAGTTTCTCCTAATACAGGATTAAAAAACTTCTTTTAACAATCTATTCCTAGAATGCATCTCACTAATGAAAAAGCCATTAAATATGACATTCTTTTATAAGGATCTTCTGCCTTTGCTGCCTATTTTAAGGTTTCATAATATTCAAAAGAAGTGGCAAAAAATTATAAAGCAGAGAGAGGTTGATGAAATAATACTAAATTAAGCTTTTATAAAATATACATGGCATTGGTATCCTTGTTAAATCTTTTCCTATACATTCTTTTAAAAATGGCCAAAATGCAAACTTCTCTTCTGGATCTTATTTATATGCCAAACATTTTCTTGTTGTATCATTTGTTATGTTTAATCTAGAATAAACTCTATTATATTTTATATTGTTATATTTAATAGGATTTGATAATTTGATAGTTTCTAAAAATTATTAAAAGTTGAAATTTTCTAAATAATTTTATTTCTATTCTTCCTATCTCATTGAATAATTAGAAGCTTAAGTATTTAATGGAATTTCATTCTCAAAATCAAAACTTTCATATATTGTATCTGATTCTCCATATAATTTTATTTTCTCTTCTTCTATTAATGTACAACATAAAGTAATTCCATTTTTTAAGTATTGTCCTAGATTAATAATGTCACTTATTTCCTTATACATACTTAAACTAGCCTTTTCTTAAAGATATGTTAATTATTCATCAAATAATGCAAAATTACTCCAAATATCTGTTAAAAGTTCTTAAATTCTTTAACCATAATTAAACACTTAATGTCTTTAACAAAATTCTTAATTTTTCTTTAATGCGATCAACCATTTATTTTTTTCATCAAAATTAGCTGCCTTCAATAAAATCTAACCTGTTCCTGTATTTATTATAATTCTTAATGTATCGTCTTTACTTTCAGCGATACCTGCTACTTTTAGATGGATCTGACCTTTTGATCTTCCTCCTGGTTAATCACAATATGTTAAGATATGATCATTAAGTATAAAATACCTTTTCTACCATCTTTAAAATGGATTCACCCATTTCAATAAGTAACCTTCCATTATTCTCTTTTGCTAAATTTATTATCAATTATTTTTTAATACTAATTATATTTACAATCTCATTATAATCATAACTCTTTTAAATTCACTATTCAAAATATTCTTAAAATCAAACCTTACCATAGATTTAATTTACTTTTAATTCTTCATCATTTTAATTCATAGAATTTTAATATTTTTTTAATCTTATTTACAAATCTTAATATTTTTTACTTTGCTTAACAAATCTAGATATTTTTGCTTTTATATCTTAGATCTTAAGATCTTAAGGAAGAATGCATCATTAAGTTATTATAGAAATATTTAAATTAGACATTTATTAGAATAATTTAATAATTTAAAACTTTCAATCCTTAAATGTAATAGATGATATTTAGAAAATTTAAGATGTTAATAATATATGTTTAAAATAATTCCACATATTTTATAATAGTGTTTTTTATTATACATGATAATTATTTTATAGTTTCTTTTATACTTTAATTAATTTAAGATGATTTACAGCTGCTAAGTCATTCGTAAACACTTTCTGTTGAATTAGACATATAAGTTGTAGATCTAGGAAGAGAAAATATTTATTGGTTTAGAAGTACAATTTTAATTCTAAATTCTTAATAGGATCGGCCAGCAAAATATGAGCTGGATATAAATTTACAAAATAAAATAAGTTGGAAAGTCAATGACCATGGAATATTACAAGCATTTGGTATTAAATATTAAAATTAATGCAAATGGTTTTATGGTTAACATGGTGATTTGTTACAAATAAAAACCATTCTAAATAATCGAATATTTTTTCATAGCATTTCTAACTTTTATTTATCAAATGAATAAATAGGTTCAGGAGCTTCATGTAAAGTTCTATTGATAACAGATATTTAAACCAAAAAAAAATATGCAGCTAAATGTATAAGCAAGGATTATATAACAAAAAAAAAAACACCTGACAGATTAAATAGGTTGTTTAATGAAATAAATATATTGAGATAGATTCAGAATCATAAAAATATTGTTAAATTAATTGATATTTTTGAAGGTGAATAAACATATTATCTTATTTTTGAATATTTAGAAGGTGAAACTTTGCACAAATATTTAAAATTATAAACTGATCTCATTCCAGATAATTCAATAAGAATAATATTGTTGGTAAGTTTGAATATTAAACTACTAGTAACTATTACATGGCATTAATTCATTTCATTCTGAAAATTATATCCATAGAGACATTAAATTAGAAAATATTGTTCTATCTTAGTCTAATGTTATCAGTTCCCTAAAACTAATTGATTTTGGATTAGCAATTTCAAGTATTTAACCTGTTTCTTTTGCTGTTTGTGGTACACCTGGCTATATAGCTCCAGAGATATTGTAACATGATGAAAATAAACAAAGTTAGAAATTTAAATTCACATTCAAAGTTGATATGTTTGGAATTGGTGTTATACTTTATAGATTGTAATATTAATATAATCTTTTTAGAATGAATAGATAACCTTTGTTTGAATCTGACAAAACCAAAGATTTATTACAATTAAATAAAAAGTGTTAATTTATCAAAAAATATCATAATTATTATACTAATGCACTTAATCAAATTTTATTTGGACTCTTAGAAGTTAATCCAAATAAACGATTATCATCATATGAAGCTATTGAAATACTTTCTTAATAATCAATTTTAAAAGATATGGTAGGATCTTTTGCCACCACAAAAAGTCATTAAAATGAGGCAGATGAATTTGAAGTAGAATAAACTATTGATCATGCTAATTAACCGTATCCATTTTAAGTTAAAATTTTTAAATTAGAATTAGAAAATAGTTATCATTAAAATGATGATAATAAACTTATCACTTCTATGCAAAGATCTTATTATCCTTCTTTTAGCATTGGTTTAAGTTAAGACATTTTTGATAGCTTTACTTATTAAATATCTATGAGAAATGCAATAATTAAAGATGAGATAATTGAATCAGATATTTATTAGATATAAAAGTAAAAGTGATTGTATCGTTGAAATTTAATCTATACTTTTAATAAGTCTTGATTTTTAATTTTTATTATTATCTTTTAATATTTTATTCTATTTTAAAGTTATATCTTGAAAAAATTAATTTATTATTATAAAGATTATTAAAAATCAGAGAAATGAATTAATTGAACATTTTAAAGTTTGAAAAATTGTAAAAAAGATTAAATATATAAAAATCAGCTAATTCATTCAGAACCATTATGATTTTCATTCAAAATAAATCTTCTTGAAAACTACTCAATATTTCTAATATTTCTGAAATTAACAAAATTCTCCAAAATTTATATATAAAACAAGATTTGATAATGATAGAAAAGCTTAAAAGAATTAAAAATTATAGTTAATAACATTTTATATATTTTTAATTAAATTATGAATAAATCAGAATTTTTAAAATATAAGAAAAATTTGAAGATTAGGGAAGAGTCATCATCAAAAACTCTTTGGTTAGTCATTTATGTTTGCGTAATTTATTTGCTTTTTGGATCCTTTAATATTTGTGGTAAATTTTTTCTTACAGGCACTTACATTTACTCATTTTCAGATAACATCTAAGAAATAAATTATCGTTCCTTAAATTTGGCTAATTTTCAGTAATTGATTTTTTCAAATATAAATTAGATGGTTTCTTTCTGAAATAGTTAGTCCATTAAGTCTTCCTTTATTACCAGAGATAATTGGCAGAATGAAATTCAAGTTTATTTTCCTAATTGCGTCACTTGGACCTATTCTATTTTTAACCCCAGCTATATATGCAAGTGATTGCAAAGGTTCAGAAAAATAAGGTTGCAATATATTACTCATATATTTTTGTGCATTTGTTGTTTCAATATTAGCTGGATTAATGTAATCTGTACTTTTATTTGTTATGTTATTTTACCTTGCTAATATAGCATAAAGTAGAGAAAAAGTGATATTTTATTGTTCATTTTTTTTTATGTAATCGATGCTTTTATCTAATTAGACATTCTCTTTAATGGTTACTTGGAAGTATATTAGGTGACAGTTTTATTATATATGATAAAAAAAACTCAAAATTACCAATTTCTTAATTTTTTGAATTGCTGATTATTTTTCAGTTCTTTATAAGTTTAATATATCTCACTATACCAGAAAAATCTAATGGAAGATATAAGAATTTTTAGAAAACTCTAATTTAATTTTATAATCAGAAATCCTCAAAACCATCAAGAAATGATACTAATCAATAAGACATCAGAGAATTATTACTAAAATCAACAAATTCTGATAATTCAGATAATGATGAAAATAATATATTTAAAAATAATGATTAAGTTACAAGATAGTAAGAAAAATAGTAAATAGATTTACATTTATTTAAGCCATAAGTCTTATAAAATTCAAAAACTAAGTCTATTTTAACTTTATAGTGTTTTTCAATTGAAGAAAAAGGATTAATTGAACTATTGGAATCCTCTTAAAGCAATTCAAATTGTACAAATTTTATATCTATTGATGAATATCAAAATAGATCCTACTTTTAAAAACTCTAAATCACATGGAATTATCTCTATAAAGATGGCTTTTCCTGGGTTTTATTTTTATTACTATTTATTGCCAGTATTTAATCATTTTTATATATTTATTTTATTCCTTTTTTTTTTCAACCAGAACTTAAGAAATTATTTCTTTAAGCTGAATTTGTATTAAGAGGATATTTATATGTTGGTGTTGGTGAATTATTTGGTTCATTTGGAATAGGAATGTTTGGAGAATCTAAAGACAAAATTTAGTAATTATTCAAATTAATATAGTGCACTCATTTATATTCTTTATATATTTTAATTTGGGTGCTTTATAGGATGGGGTACCTACTTTTTCAAACTTGAAATTTTCATATTAATATTCTCTATTACTACTGGATTTTGTGATTCATCTATGACATCGACAGTAATTTCAGTTTTAACTTTGAGATTTCCTAAAGTATTATCTTCATTTTTATCTTAAGTATATTTATTTAGTAGATTTGATGTATTTTATATACTCATTTTCATTTGCAGTTTTAGCTTTAATTTTTATCTCTTGTAATTTTGTAGATAACACTTTTTTATCTTTAATTTTACTTTAAATTTTTGGTTTTCTAGCCTTATTTGCAGTGTACAAAATTAATAATTAAATTGAAAAATAATAAATTATAGTAGTTGCATGAGTTTTATTAATAATAAAATGATAATTTATATATCTATATTAATAATTGATTTTAATAGAATTTATTAAATATTAAATGTCACATTTGAATTTTGTTAAGCTCAATTTTATGAATTATACCATAAATATATATTAAAAATTAAATCATTAATAATTAAAATGTCAACTTCTTCAATCTTTCATACTTTTCTATTGAATGAAAAATATTATTTTACTTTATTCAGATATAATAAAACAATCAAAAAATAATATATATTTTTTTGTTTGGATCACATTAACGAATACATTAATTAAGTATACATTCTGGCATTGGCCACCAATATTACAAGTCCTGGATCACAATCAACTTATTAGTATAATAAAATTTGATCAATATTATGTTTTATTTCTTCAGATAAAATGTTTTGAAAATTAGTTTAATATCCATACATTAATTAAGTGTAATTAAAGATTTAAATTCTAGTCTATTCATTGTAGATTGGTAGTTTTTTTAATACTTTCATTCGCTTATTTAATTTTTAAGCTAATCTAGGAAAATAGTCTCTAATTTAAGTAAAACAATTATAATGCCATGAAACATCTTCACAAGAAACTTTTTGAGGAATAATCAAATCATCTTCATAATAATTTATAATATTTGCATCTTTTTCACCTAAGACAATAGCAATTAATTCTTCGCATTATATTATGCAATAAAGTATAAAACATAAGTTTAGTTATTATTTATTAAAATATTATAATACAGAATCTATTCTAACTTAATTAAAATTAGATATTCTCTTCAAACATTAAGTTAATGAAATATATTTTTATTGATTAACATTAAAATCTTACCATTAATTTCTTAATGTTAAACATCTTCTGCTCCCATAATGACATATAAAATTAAATGTGTTTTAATCTAAAAAGTTTTGATTGGATATTTTTTTAAAGATTGATATACTTAATTTTAAATAATATGGATAATGAATAGATTTAGCTTAGTAATCTAATATGGTTCTATTGAAAATTCTATAAATATCACAAATTAATTTTTATAATTTCTATGGATTTAAAAATTATTTTAAATTTGAGGGTCTTTATTCACCTTGAAAATGTAAATATTATAAAATTTCCTTTAATTTATGGTGTGTATAGGTTTCTTCTTCAAATTCTTCAATAAGTTCATAATAGGGACCTTAAGAAGCAAGATCTTATTTAATTCTTTATATCTAATAATAAAAGCATGGATTTGATGTAATTATTTGATTAAATTGCTATTTAATATTTTTGATTAGAATAATTCTCTGTTCTGATTGTTCTGGCCATGTATAAGGGAGGAGATCTTAAAGAATTGATTCGTATTACATAATTTATATTTATATCAAGACTTATTTGATTTAAAAGATTTAATAGTAAATATTTAATATGTATATTATAAATATAATATTACATGATGTGATGTAATAATAATAAGTTGTTATAAATCATTTTTATTTCTTTTTCAATTAAGTATTAATAACTGAGGCTAATTTAACCATTTCACTTGTATAAGCAGAACTAATTTAATTAACATTTAATTATGCATTCTCTAATTTGTTTCTCATATTCATAATTTCATGAAGAGGAATCATATTTGTATTTCTTGAAAACTATAATAAATACTTACTATTTTTAAGAGAATGTTTATTTTTCTTATACTTCTGTTTCAAATCTAACAGGATAAATTTTTCTATCTTCACTTATTGGTCCATTAAGTTGATATTACGTATTATAAACAGATCCAATTCTCATTTATTTAGATGGCAATGTAAAATTTAACGTGCTTATTTTAGATATTCTATTTTTCTTTTGATAATTTACTATTATGATATTCCTGTGGCTCTATTTGGTGAACCTTGTTCAATTTTAGATTTTTAAGGTGATGTACTTTTTTTATTTGAAAATTCTTTTAATTTAGTTTGCAATAAATCGAAACTTGGATTTCTTTTTATAAAATGTATTGAATACCCAATTTTAATGCTTTTTTTTGGAGATGTAGGTTAAGTATGTTAGGATGCTAATGGTGATTTTCCATATTTATCATTAAGTTTTTCTCTGTATATTTTAATATCAAACTCTTCAAGTGGTTTACATGGAACAGTTTTATCTTACTTTTCAAGAATGATATGAATTTTTTACTAAATTGATGTAGCGAGACATTAAATGTTATTTATGTATAAATTTTATTTAATCATTTTACTGTTATAAAATAAATATTGTCTCAAAATGATATCAATAAATCAACTTATTCCCCTTACCTCCATAGATCACTTAGATTCTATCCATTAGTTGAAATTATTTAACAATTCTCCAATTAATTATCACAAATAACACATTATACTATATTTGATTTATTAAGTTATGATTATCTTTTATAAGATACTGAATTATTTTATGGATCAATAATTTTAGGCTAAAATAATTCAATAATTCCTGATTAACTGTTTAATATCAATAATCCATTTGGATTAGGTCCAATAAAGTGATAGTAGTTTCCAATAGTTATTAAATCCAATTAATCATGATTTAATTATTAATTATAATTGTAAACATAATGATAACCATTTTTCTCTTACTAAATTATTATATTATTCTAATTTTAACAATAAATTTCTAATTTTTAACCGAAATCATATGGTTAAGGCAATATATCTTTAAGAATAACTTATTTTATTATATTCATAGTCATTGCTTCTATAACGAATATCTTTTCATTTGATCTAAAATATATAGTTGAACAATCCCTATTATATTTAATCTGAACTCCTTTAAAATTAGATGGCATATCAAGAACTTTTATATCATCAAAAGCATCCAGTTAAACTTATTATATTTTAGATCCACCATAAAATACCAATCTACTATCTTTATTATCATAACAATCTATTTATTCTCTTATTGAATCTAATTCAAAAACTACTTTCTTCCAATTTATAACTTTATTATCTTCACTCATACAATTAAATATAACTTTATCATCTTCCACTTAAAAAATATGATGATGAACTCCATATTTATTTGTAATCAAATTTATTCTTTTCTTACTTAATTGAATCGAAAATCGAATTTAATGTTCTATATATAATTTTAGAACATCTCTATCAGCAATATAATATTCATTCTAATTCCCCGGTACCATTTTTACATATTAAATTAGTTCTACATTTTTCTTTTAAAATTCAAGCTAAAAATTTATTGTATTCCAAATTGATATTTCAGAATATTATGATATTATCATCAATTAATCAAAATGATTTGAAACAACAAACATCGTATTTACATTTAAAATTGTAGTTTACAATATTTCTAAATTAAATGCAGAATATGTCAGCCAAATTAATCTATTCGATATTATTTATATAGAATCATTAGTATAAGCTATAAAATCTATCTACACTAAAATTTCAGCCATTATTTCATAATTTTATTTTCTTAGTAAGACTAATAATGCCTAATCATTATTTTCTATTTATTCTTTAATTAAAATCGTTTCTGAAAATATCCAAAAATCTTTGATTTGATTATTTGTCTAATAATTTATTGTAATCGTATTTCTTTTCGTGCTCTCATATCTTAAATCATTTTCAGTTATATAGTGTTCTCTATATTTTTTAATCATTTATTTAGTTGTAATATACTCTTATACAAATTCTTCATTTATTACTATCGTATCATTTGTTGTTGTTGTTATGTATAAATTATTCTCTGTACTCTAAACCTGCTTAATTTATCTGTATGATTATTTACTTATTATTTTATTTTTTATAGTTATCACAGAATTTCGATACTCTTCAACAAATCCAGATTATATGTAAAATAAATTTTAATTATCCTTAATCCACAGAATCTTTTCATATTATAAATTCACTATTTTAGTTTATGTGTTATTTTTCAAATCAAAATAAACTGTACAATCACCATCACATATTATAGCTGAATTTTATTCATTACTCAAATAAAATCTAGGATTCTTTGACTTTGTTAATACTTTAAATTCAAAATTATTTTTTTTAAATGTTGCTAATACAATTTCATTTGTATTTTTAATTCTGCCTAAAAAATTTGGAGAAGTTTATGCAAATACTACTTCTTCAAACAAATAATTTAACTTTTTTATTTAATTTTATCTATCCTCCAAATATTTAAGATCATAATTAATAATTTCTATCTATGTCAATATTTGTAATTAACTAATTTAATTATTTATCAAAAAATCAATTGCATTTACTTATACAAATTTAATAACTTCAAATGGATGAAGACTTAAAATAACGATCGAATCAATAAAAGAAAATAAAACTGTATCATTGTTCTTTATACAATAATTTTATAATAAATCTAATTTTACATTGTTAATTTGGCATTCATTTATCATTTTAAAGGCTTCTTGATTTATTAATTATAATTTATTATTTTTCAAAAAAAAGAATTAATTCTTTTAATTTTCAAGTAAAATAAATCTGCCAATTAATTAATTTATTGTTCCATATATAATATCATAAATCTAAATAGAATCTTGTTCTCTAAATGATACAACAGTGATATCTAAATCGTTATAATAATTAATAGCAACTATTTAATCATTTACATTAACTGATACATGATTGGTCAAATTATCAAATTATAATTAATCATTTTCTATTTAATAATGCATACTTGAAACTTATTATGTATTTGTTAAAAATAGAATCTTATTTCCATACATTTAATAGAATTTTCTAATGTTGTAATGTGTAATAAAATTTTGATTAATTGGTAGTTAATATTTTATTTCATTTGTTTTACTATTTATTTCATATATTACTCCATCTAAATCGTTGTTTAATTAAAAAATCATTATAAATTAATCAAATTCTGTAATTGAATGAACATTTGGAATATTTAATATTTCAGCTATTATTTTACCATCTTATTCTTTTAATACATAAACTTATTAATTAGTTTTGAGATAAAACTAGTTTCTGATTTCTTTGATAGAACAATTATAAAATTTCCCATTAATAATTATTTCTCCTTTTATATTCTGAATGCTATTTTCACAAACAATAAAACTCTTTCCAGATTAAAATTATTTGATAAACTTAGGATTTGATGCAGTATTTTTGAATGAAAAAGTGCTCAATTTAAGATTTTAACATTTCATATCTTTCATGTCGTTTTTCATTAATATTAGAGAATTGACTGAAATATTATTCCACTCTGATGATTAAAGATTACAATTATAAAAATGACATTAATCAATAGAAATATCTTTTAATCGAATTCCTTTTAAATCTAAATCTTTAAATACTCCATCTATACTTTACAATAAATAAAAAGCATTAGATGCTAAAGTGCAATATTATTAACCTAAGGATGATTATCTGATGATTTTAATTAATTATTATTTAAGACTAAACTTTCTTTTACATTTTTGAACCAAAAAGTTAATTGTTCCTTAAAAGAAAGGACTTGAAATATTTTTAAACATTAGAATACTATTAGACATAATTTCATCAATTTATGAGGTTTTTAAAGCTTCTAATTATGTGATAATAGCTTTGGCAACTAAAAATTCTTAAATAATTTTATTTTCAAATGAATAAATTGAAAATTATTCTCTTAAAGGGATAGAATTTCTTATTAATTTTTTTGAAAATTTATTATTGTTAGATTGATATTCATCATCATTAAGATACTCTTCCCATTCAGTAACAGATCCTCCTACTTTTATTAAAGAACCTTAAATGTTAAAATGAATTGTAAAAATTTCATGTTATGATAATTTTTAAGCTAGATTCATACAGAAATTCCATTATTCTTATTAAAATGCTTATAAATCTATAGTCTATTGACTAATCTAAAGATGAATTAATGCAGTATCAAAGAAATTAGTTAAATATTGTTCATATAAATCATAATGAGTAATACTCATTTTCTCAAAAATCTTAATGACTTTATTTTAAAATTATTAATCATCACCGAATTATTATGCTAAAAATATTTAAGTTTTAGCAATAGGTTCATCGGCTTTATAAAGTTTAAAGAATTGGCTACCTTCTAATTTATTCCAATCTTTTTCTATTAGAGAATTACATTGCTAGATATTACAATTAATAGCATAAGTATCATTTAAATAAATATCAAAATATTCTTTTTTGATTCTTTCTGAATCTGACATATTTTATATATACTTAGGTAATGCTGAAACAAAAACATTCAAAATAGATGGATTATCAATTTATTGTTGGAAATTTAATTATTCCAACATTCTTGTATAATAATAATGTGATTTTATTTGCTCTAAGGACTTTTATAAATTTTGAAAAATGATATCATTTGTGTTTTTTATTTTAGGTTCTTGTTTCAAAGCACTTAAAATTTTAGCTATAGTTGGTTATGATACAAGAGAATTTTCCATACTTAATTCGTTAAGATTGATATCAATTTTTTTCCATAACTATATAAAATTTTGTATTAATAAATCTTGGTGTTCAAATTCACATAATATCTAATAATAATCTATTACTGTATTTCTTATAATTAATTCTTAAAAATTGGTAAGAAATTAATTTTTTAACTCCATTCTAAATGGCAATATTTTCACATTCCAATAGTTTTAAAAATTGTAATCAACTTCATTATTATCTATCCATCTAAGATGATTTGAATATTTAAATAATTCACTTCTTGTGGCGATAATATATTTAGGAGATTTTTGTAAAGATGGAGTCTTCCATTAGTTTAGATTATTTGATTTGAATAAATTAATTTCTATTTAATCTTAACTAAGTTTATCATATTCTTCAAAAATAAACAACATTTGCATTTTGTTTTAACTTACATCTTTTTATAATTATTCAATTTATTATACATCAAACTTATAATTTAAAGATCTTAAAGTCTCTGTAATGGCATTATGTATAGGATCTTTCAATTCTGATAATTTAACTATGATAGGTATAATCTTAATTGCATCATTTCTTTTCCAAACAAATTCTTCAATCATTTTAATAGCTAAACTTTTTCCAGAACCAGCTTCTCCTTATAAAACTAACAATTAATTTTATTATTAATCCTCTAGGAATTTATCAATAATGGCATTCTTATTTTGCTTTTTAGAAAATAATATTTTAATTTCATTTTTCTATTAACATTCTAATTCAACATAAGTACTCTTCACTTATTAAATCTTAATCATTCTTGAAACATGATCCATACGTAAAAGAAACAATTCAGTCAATTATTTTCCTTAATAAAATTTAATTTCAGAAACATCTAAAGTAGAAGTACTTTAATCTGCTTTCTTAAATTCATTCATTAATTAATGATAAAAGGGAATTTAATAATTGTATTCTGATTCTAATTCTTACAAATTTTAAAATATAGTTGAAATTTAATTAGTGTGATTATTAAGTTTTTCATTTAAGAATTATGTTTTTTCAAAAGATGGTTCATATTTAATTTAAAATGATAATTAATTTCTTTCTTATATTTTTGATTTTAAATCCTCTTCAATATTTGGTAACAGATATGATAATATATTTTCTAAAATGAATAAAAATTCTTTTTTGTAAGTTGTCTTAATTTCCTTTTTTATAATTTAATTAGATTCATTCAATCGTAATTATACAATTAGCTTACTTATTATATCATATTCTTCTTATCCAAAACAACAATTCCAAATATTTATTAAATTAATAAACATTAAAATCCTTATATGTGCAGAATTTATTCCTGATTATACAACATGTTAATTTTGATCATCACTTAAATTTAATTTTAATGATTCCATAATAGCATTCTATTCGATAAAGTTAAAATTAAATTTAATATAAGATGCAATTACAATAGTATCATCATCAATCCTATAATTATATAGATTGTCGAAATCTGCTAATCTATGGCTCTAAATTAAATTAAGAGCTCCTACATTTTATTAGGCTGAAGGTTGAGTGATTCTAGTTTAAATTAAATTTAACGTATCATCTAAAGCTTCCTACATATTAATTAATTAAGTTAATAAATCTTCAATAGGTAAATGAGTTTGATTCTCAAGTTTATTTTATAATTGATCAACTCCTAAAGTATACTATTCAAGTGTTGATTTAATTCTTTAAATTTAACTTTAACTTATTTATTTAAGGTTTTATCTCAAACTATCATATCTATTTTATGTATTCGGATCAGCAGTGGCATCAAATGTCTTAAATGTTTTTAATTCTTAGAAAATAGTTTCTAATTGTGTTAGCATTTTAAAGTATTGACCCAAATATTAATTAAATGGCCATCTTATTTATTGATTTAATTTTAATATTTAGTCATATTTCAAATACAATTAATCATATTTAACAAGAAAAACAGTCTAATCAAATTATTATTAATCAAGTTCTGTAGTCGTTTATAAAATCAAATTCCACAAATTTAATAAATCATTGAATTTATCATGACTTGATTCTATCTGAATTGATAATTTAAAATTATTAATATGTTAGAATAGTTTTTTGTTTTAATGTAATAAACTTTCCATAGATTTACATATTTATAATATTGTTTATAAATAGATTTTAGCTTCTTCATAATCTTAAAATTAGCTATTAGAAACACAATCTTTAAATGTTTGGTGTAAATTAATTAATTAAATCTTTAAAATTTCTTTTTCATAATTTTAGATAAAGATAAGAGTTTAATGATCTGAGTTTCTAAACTCAAAAATCTGATTTGGTAAATCTTGATGTTATAATTTTAAAGAAACATGATAAAACTTTAGTATACAATTGTATTCAATTTATTTCAGTTTTTCAGAAATGGCTAAAAATATTTCTTTAAATTGTAAAATTTTCTCATTTACTTTACGAAAACTTGTTTGGACGATGTCTTAAACATCTTTATATTGTTTATAGAGTGATAATACAGGATCTGTTGACTAAGTAGCTTAGACTATTTGGAAAACAGCTGTATATTATCGTTCAATAAATTCAGTTAATATGACAAAATAAACATCAAACCTTATATTTAATAAAAGTAATTCTTTCAAATTTTATTAATTAAGTTCCATTATGAATTCACAATCTTTTTAATTTTGTTTATTTTCTTAGATAAATCCCAATTAAGTTGATAATTTTGTATCAGATTCAGTAATTTATTCTAAAAAATTCCATTAGGTGAAAATGAAATTTAATTATATAAAAAATTTTTAAATCTCTTTTACTTTATTAATCAAATGCTTTATTTATTTTTATTTTTATTCAAATTCACCAAAAACAACTGGATCTGTATATTATTTAGATTCTAACATTCTAATCCATTTATTTAAGCTTATCTACTTAACAAGTTGTAAGTTCTCATTTAATTCAGTATATTGTTAATTGACTTTTCGTATCAAATCAATGTTAATTTCAATATCACAATCAACAAATAAGGAAAATATATATTCAAAAATGGTTTTAGCTGTTGTTTCTTACTTCTATTATTCTTTTATTTCTTCTTTGCTGTCATATAGGATGTTAAAGAATTTATCTCTAGAAATTATTTATTCTTAAATTTATTAGAGTAAAGTTAATGTAGGTAATTTTTCGTAGAGTCCCTGACATTAAGTGCATTTAAGTTTTGGAATATTAATACTAACTTTATATTCTTCTTTGATTTTATTTAAACAAGAAATATCAACAAGCGTTTATATGTCTGATTATTCCATTGCTAATTAATCTTCTGAGAGTGAAGGTGTATAAGAAACTATTTCACTAATAGCAATAATCCAAGCTTATTAAACATAATAATCAGATTTAGACAGAACTTTGTGAAATTCTTGTAATTCATAAATAATTTCTTTTATTGTATGTGTAGTTGATTTGAGTTCAGTAAGTACCCACCATTTCATTATATCAATATTAAAGATTTATTTGTATATTTTACGATATTAAACTTTAGTAGCATCTCTAATTGATTAGACAATTCCACCTTTTATTGTTTCTCTCATAGTTTTTGGCAGAGCATTCATTAAAACTTAATTTAGACCAGCAAAAAGGGCGATTACTTCCAGCCCCTCTTGAAAATCATTAGGCAATATTGTAAAAATCATTTTAGATATTGTTATTTCATATTCTGTCAAACTTTTATAAAATCCTTCTTCGGAATTATTTAATGCTTCAATTTTATTTAAGATATTAACATAGCCTTATTGCATACCATCTTTGATTGATTTAGCTTGACAATAATGCCAAAAAATAGTTCTAGTAAGTTTTTCTGCAAATTTTACAGCATAATATCGAAGTTGATTATTTTTAAGTAAAAGGCACGATTCTAAAATAGCTGAAAGACTTTTCTCTAGATTTGCAATTTATTTATTAAGCTAATTTTATGACTTAATCAGATTGTTTAATTCATAATCAAGAGATAATAAAGCTTAAAGACTGGATAGCAATTCTTTATAATTATTCTGTGTATCCTCAGCGTTTTTTGTGATATACTAAATATTATTTGATAGTATGGTCTCAAATTGATTAGAGATGAGTAATGTACTCATTTGTAATGACTGTTGTTGACGTGAATTTGCGCAAGCACCTCCTCCTCTTAACATTTAATTAAAATTATTTAATGCAACTTCCTACGTTTGGAGAAGTGTTTTTGACAACAGACGATGTATAAGGAGGATTAGAGAACTTGAAGTTGTTCAAAGGGAAATTGATTAGTAGTCTATGTGGGGGTTGTAGGAAATTATTTGTAATAGAGGAGGGTATAGATAATTAAGGGTAAGAAGATTTATATTATTAGAATAATATCAACATTGCATTCACCTGAGCATGATGAATATGATAAAACATTTTCTTAGGATTCAAATAATTTATAATCATTTGATTTCAAAGGATCGATAAAAACAATAGTAACAGGTAAAAAGCATACAGTTTTTTTGAGTGATTAAGGTGATATTTATAGTTATGGATATGGAGAATATGGAGCATTAGGACATGGAGGAATAATAGAGTTAACAATACCAAAGAAAATAATAAGAATTTCAAAGATTGATACGATAGCATGTGGTGAGTATCATACATTGGCATTAAGTAATGGTGATTTATTTGCTTGGGGAAGAGGATTTGAAGGATAATTAGGAATAAGGAAAGATGTAGAGACTGCGGCTTCTCCTATGTTTTTAAGTTACTTTTATAAGAACAGAATAAAAATGATAGCATGTGGAGCATATCATTCATTAGCAGTAGATTAATAAGGAATTTTATATGGATGGGGAGAAGCTAGATTTGGTTAATTAGGAACAGGAAGAAAGGTATCAGAACAATTACCATCAAGAATTGATTTTTAGATTGAATAACCAATGAATTAAAGTGCATTAAGAGTTGGGAAGTTTTTGGCTTAAGAAACTAATTTTAAAGTAGTTTCTATATCTGGAGGATATGGACATTCAGCAGCAGTTACATCTAGTGGAGAATTATATACATGGGGATTTAATTAAAGAGGATAATTGGGGAATGGAGATAAGGATAAGAAAAGTAGTTATTATCCAAAGAGATTGATGTAAGATATTAGTGGAATTTAATTACCTGGATTTAGTAAGGTTATGTGTGGATATTATACAACATATGCAATAGATTTAAAAGGAGGTCTTTGGAGTTGGGGTGGAGGTAATCTAGGACATTAGAATGATAAATTAGTAGATTTACCTAGAAAAATAGTATTAGAAGATCGTAAATTCACTAATATGTATGCAAATGGATAGGCTGCTGCATTTTTTGCATCATTAAGAACCATATCAATGAAGCCTAATCATGGACCTTCAACAGGAGGAACAATTATCAGTTTAATTGGTACAGGATTCTGTGATACTGGTCGATAAAGTGCTCGTTTTAAATTAGGAGATATATAAACTGAAGTTGGATGTGAATATGATTCATTAACAGACAGCTTTAGATGTACTACTCCTAATTTTGAAGAATTTATTGATAAATATCCTGTTGAATGTGTTGTCGAAGTTACACTAGATGGAAATGTCTATGTTGAATGTGAATAGAAATTTCTTATCTATTCTTCTAAAATTGTTATTTCATCACTCTATCCAAAATGTGCATCTATTCAAGGTGGTACCACTCTCATTATTAATATTAATATTGATGATTTGACTGCCTCATATATGAAACATTTAAATGTTGGATTCTAACCTAGAAATAAAAAAAAAGAAGATAAATCTGCCATGAAATAAAGCACTAATAAACCACTCAATCCTTTAGATCTTAGTATCAATGATCCAGAATTAGATAAAGAAAATTGGATGTGTGTTGAAGGCTTTTATGAAAAAGGAAAAATTTCATGCACCATTCCTAATGTTAGCTAATTATAAACTGATAGTCTTAACTTTAATGTTGATATAAGCATCAATGGATAATAATTTACTGGTAATCCTATGGTTTTTAGATTTTATGATATACAAATAAAGGAATTGCAACCAGATAATGTAATGTCTGAAGGTGGAGCTTCTGTTAAAATAATTGGAGATGGATTCTTTGATACAACCAATAAAAGAGTAATCTTTAAAACAATGTTTGGAGAAAGATTAATTGAAATCATGTGGGACAAATAAGATAGATTTTATTCTTTTGTTGCTCCTCCTTTATCATGGCTTTTAGGTGGATAATAACCAACATCTGAACTGCTCAATGCTGTTAAAGCCAGTGGAGTGACTGCTTTACTTACCCTTTCTGGTATTGAATGGATACCTATTGGAACATTTTATTACATTGATCCTGAAGTATTACGTTTGGGTCCTTTCAATTTTGATGAAAAGTTACCTGAAGAATAGAAATAATAATTTATTCATTAAGAGGAATAAGAAATAGATCCTTTGAAGGATTTATAAGGTGCTGAATTATAAAAGAAAAAGGATGAACTTTAGAAAGTTCTGGAGGCTGAAGAACAAGAAATAAATTACTTTTTTAAAAAAGCTGGACAATATATAAGTGTTTATGGGGAAAATCTAGTTAATACTGAATCTCTTTTAGTTTAATTCATATTTAATGGGAACATGGCTGTTAATTAAAAGGTATTTTAAATTATTTATATAAGGCAATTTTCAAAAATAAAAGCAAATTGATTGTTTAAATTCCTGAGTTAGAGTTACCAACTGGATTACATGATGTTGGCATTGAAATTACATTCAATGGTACTTCTTTTAGCCACTCAGGTAAAGTATTTAAATATATGGCATTTGATAAATCTTTGAATGAACAATAGAAATTAAAATTAGAGGATGAAGAAATGAAAAAATTAAAAAAAACACAACCTAAGAAGAAATGATTATTATAATATATTTGATAAAAATTTAATAACATGTAAATAAAAACAAGATAATAGAATCAAAATTTTTAGGCATCTTTAATCGAAATTTTCATTACTAAATGTATTATACCTATAAACAGATTTTTAGATAAATTAATGACATAATGCAGGATATTCTAATTAATGGATATTTATTAGTGAGACTGATTGAAGAAAATTTACCAGATAGAAAAAACATTATAAATTTTTTAATACTCAAATACTTAAATTGGTTTCAAAAAGAATATTTAATTATTGAATAAAAAATACAAAGTCAATTATTAGCAATCATAAAACATGATAAATTCAGATAATTAATATTAAATTAACTTAGAATTCTTCAAGCAAATTTCTAAAAACTAAATCATATATTCGATAGTTATTGTGATGATTATAATATTTTATATTTGTTCAAAAAATCAAAAAAATAGTAATTTTTGATCATCTTAAATATTTGCTAGATTAATAAATCTAGCATCTAATTTATAAAAAACTTTATGATATAAATCAACCTCTTACATTAATCTATTTATTATACCACTATAAGAGAATAATATTTATATTAATTGCTGTTTATAACCCAGAATAAATTCTATTATCCTTTTTTATTAATTGCTTCTATTTGACTTGAGACCAAATCAAATTGACAACAGATTAAAACGTAAAATAAACAATATTATTTATTGTGTAAATAAAGAAAATTGCTGATGAATTAGGATACAAGGACTTCTAGAATTAAAGTTTCAATATTATAAATTATATTTAGAGTAACCCAAGATTTGATTGATTCAACATTATCAGTTTTAGTGATGAAAGGAATTAATGTTAACTAAATTCAAATAAGAAATCTGTTAACTCAAACATCGAAAGTTTAAAATTTTACTAAATTAATAGATTCAAAAACTATATATTTTAAAATAAAGTTAATTTTAAAATTTAAATTATAAAATTTTGTTATAAGTTGCAAAATGAGAGTATTGAAATTTATCAAGAAATGATTTAATTTTATATAATAACTTATCTTGACTTTTTCTAGTTTTTGAATTTGTGATTTCTTTTTTATCGATTTATTATAGTGTTATTCTATAAACTTTAAAAAAAAAATGACAAAAATGTTGAAAAAATTTTTTAGCATGCTCTTAAACAGATAAAAAAATGGATTTTAATCTTTTTAAGAATAATATTATTTTCGAAAACATAAAATATTTCTCATTTTTTTTAATTTAAAACTTTTTAGTTCATATTTAGATTAATCTTGTATCTACAATCTATAATTATGGAAATCAAATTATCTAATTGAGGTTTGAAATTATCCAGTAATTTTATAATTATACTCTTATTTAAATATGCATATACTTGTATATTCTATGCTCTTAAAAGAGTTTTCCAATTCTTTATAAGGCAAACTAAAAATTTCTGATCAAGTTGAGATTTAGAATTTTTTAATTTTATTTATGTTATATATATTAATTTTTGAATATTGCAAATTGTGATTCTCATCAATATCTGATTAGTCTAGGCTAATCAACAAATGAAAAGTATTGAAATTTAAATAAAATATAAATTTTGGACTACATTCAGAAGCAATTTTTAAATTTAGATAGTATTGTTTAAATTTATTAAATTTTAATTAAAAATTATGAATCGATAATTTAATAGATATGAATATTAAATTAGAACATAACCATTACTATGAATCCAATGAAAGCTAAAATGTATGAATTGCTGCTTGATCCTGAACATACCGAACAGCTAGATCCATTCCAATAATAAGTTCCTGATGTCGAAATAAAGCAATTTTATGCATTTAAAGTTTAAATATAAGCCTCATCAGCATCAGAACAAGCAGAAGTAGCTTCATCCTTTTTACATATTCTAAAACCTGTAAAACCATCTTCAAAGACAAAAAAACAAGTACCAGAAAGTTAATTATCAGCACAACCCTTTACTTAACACCCACCATTATCCCATTTACAAATATATAATGCTTTACACATAGCTTAATCAGTTTATTCTGAACATTTTGGCATAGATTTACATTGGTATTAACCAGTTGTGGAAGGTGATATAGTACAGCTAAGATCCTTTGAAACACATTAAGTAGGATCTGTGACAGCATAATCTTCACATTTTGTAAAAGTAGCGCATATACCATCATTAGTCCATGCGCATTCTGTTACTTCATCACATGCAGCCTAACTTGTATATGTTGCACAATCAGCTGATTTAGAATTACAAGAATCTGACCAAACACATCCTGATAATGCGCAATCAGCCTATCCAAGTTCCTCGCAAACACACTGATTTTCAGCAATCAATTTTTGGAACGAAACAGATATCACAGCTAACAGAAATATGTATGTTTTCATTTTATTATCTTATTATTAATAACATTTAAATAATTTTATAATCAGTTTATAAAGAGCTACAGGTAAATCACTTTTTCAAAATTTATTAAATTAAATCATTTTTATCAATTATTTAAATAATTGTTTAAAACCAAATATATTAAGAAAATTTTGATTTTTTATTTTATTTTTTATTCAAAGGTCTTGTTT
The DNA here is from genome assembly GCA_905182985.1 of Paramecium sonneborni. Taxonomy (NCBI): domain Eukaryota; phylum Ciliophora; class Oligohymenophorea; order Peniculida; family Parameciidae; genus Paramecium; species Paramecium sonneborni. The sequence goes on along the minus strand of CAJJDN010000035.1, from coordinate 98,655 downwards.
AATCGTCTAAAAGTATGATAAATTCATAAAATATTATAAGCTTTATTAGTCATCGCAAATGAAGAATATATTCACTATTTAACTTTTATGGTTCCTTATTATTCAAATAAAAAATATTCTACTTCCGAAAGTTTTATTACCACCGCTGATAGGTTAAGTCTACACATGAATGAATAACTCTTTTGAGCTTTTGAGCAGTCTTCATTTGAGGCTGTCTACTATCTTCAATTATTTTTAGACTTTCATTCTTTTAATATAAAATCAAGATAAAATAGAATAATTATACTCTATTTTCGATGTATAAAATTTGAAGATTCTTAACTTGAATATTTAACTTATTTTTTTAATTACAACTCTCTCAAAATAAAAAAAAATAAACTTTTGAATTGAAAATTAATGAGTAGGTTTGGAGTTTTAATTTGATAGATAAAAAACAAAAAATACGAATCCTTTCTCTATTTAGACATTTTTTATAGGTATTTTGTTTTTTGAAGCCTCAATAGCACTTTTTATCATAATATAAAATTCAAGAAAAAAAAATAAAATTTATTTTTAAAAAGAAAAAGCAATTAATATTGATCTATTTTAAAAAAGCTCTATGATGAAGAGTAAATTATGATTCAAAGATCTTCATAAAACTAATTTACTATTTCTTATTTTAAATTTCAAAATCAAAATTTGCATTTGAGAAAAAAATGATAGATTATTCATAAATTTTTTTTTTTACAATTTAAGAAATATTATAGAATTTTGATCATCTTAAGGAAATTTAATCAAAGGAAACGATTATGACAAATTTTGAAAATGTAGATATTTAATATATCGATTAAAAAATCAAAAAGTTATAGAATCTAAAAATTGAAAATCTAAAAAGGCTAAAGACTCATTTAAATAACTTTCTTCATAAATAGAATATTATTAGAGTTTATTAGAAAATATTCATCATAAAATAACAATCAAAGAATAAATAATGAATTTAAATATTATTTTAAACTTGAATGATCTAGTGAATATCAAATTTAAGTGTTTTTTTGAATTATAAATTTTTCCAAAACCTCCATTAATATTTTATTTTAGGATTCAACTTAAATTTAAGTAATAATAAATTGTAGCCTAAAAGAATACTTATGAAAACCAATCTATTGATTTTGTCTAAGTTTTTTTCATTTCACTATATACAAAATAGTAGATAAAATTCATAAATTTTTAATTTCTTACATAGATTTTATTTAAATTCTAAAGTTTATATATCATTTCGGTCAAAAGAACAGTTTAAATTTTTCCAAAAGCTAAGAATTTTAGACAAACTTTATAACTTTTCAAGATTATTTTTTTTGCAAATTTTATTAGTTTATATCACTCTATCCAAAATGCATCTATTCAAGGTAGTACCACTCTCATTATTAATACTAATATTGATGATTTGACTGCCTCATATATGAAACATTTAAATGTTGGATTCTAACCTAAAAATAAAAAAAAGAAGATAAATCGGCCATAAAATAAAGCACTAATAAACCGCTCAATCCTTTAGATCTTAGTATCAATGATCCAGAATTAAATAAAAAAAATTTAATTTGTGTTGAAGGCTTTTATGAAAAAGGAAAAATTTCATAGACCATTCCTAATGTTACAATAATTAAATTAGTTTTTATAAAAAAAACAAATTATTGAATAAAAAATAAAAGGAAAATTATTATCAATCATAAAACATGTTAAGTCTTTTCCTAAATTTGTAAATTTCATTCAGATATTAATAATGAATATAAAATAGAATTCTCGTAATCACATCTAGAAGAACAAAACTTATGACAGATAATTATAGTGATGATTTATATACATATAAGACCTCATTTAAGAAGTAGTAAATAGATAAAAAATAAAGTAAATTTTAATCATTTAAATATTTGCTAAGTTAAAAAATTAGCATCCAATTTCTACAAAACTTTATCAAATAAATCAGCTTTTCGCATTAATATATTTATTATAACACAATGAGAGAATAATATTCAAAAAAACAAGAAAAAATTCCCTCACCTTTTTGATAAATTGCGAATATTTTTCAGGAGATCAAATGTGTAATTAGTTAAAATTGCAATATTATATATATACATATTTAGAGATATCTAAACAAGATTTGATTGATTCAACATTATCCGTACTAGTAATGAATGGAATTGAAGTTAATTAAATTCAAATAAAAAATCTTTTAACACAAGGATCTAAAGTTTAAATTTCTCCTTAAATAAATTGATTGATAACTTTATTTAATTAATTATAAAAGGGTTCATAATAAATGAGAGAAAGAAAACAATAAAATAAAAATCATAAAATTAATGTAGTTATTGTTAAAAAAGAAGTTATTTCTAAAATAGTTAAAACTTAAAAAGGTTCCATAAATAATATAAATTTTATCAAATTAAGAAATGAAAACCTTAGCTTTGATGCTACAGAGACAGTTATAAGGAAATATTTTCAATGCATATCAAAATTATTTAATTTTCATTAGAGTGTTATTAGTGTGAAGCTGGAATAATTAAGAAAATACTTGAATTAGTATATCAAAAAGAAGTTCAAAATGTTTGGTAGATTTAAAAACTATTTTTGAAGAGATTTAAATATCTCGAAAGAGAAAACAGATAAAAATGAAATTTTTATTATTATAGAATAATTATTGTCTTTTACAGAAAAAAATAGTTTTACTTGCTAGTGATGAAGAATTAAAGAGAAAAAAAAAATATGGAAAATAACATTTAATAAAATTGAATAAATTTTTAATATCACATATAAAATTTACAATCATTTTCTAAAAATAATAAAAATTACAATATTAATTTATATGCATTTGAAAGAATGAGCATAATTAGAGATAGTAAAATAAATAGATTAGATTAATATCGATATTAATATTGATTAGAACTATGGATAAATAAGATGTATCAATAACATGATATTTTCGAATGACAATAATTATTCTGTGAATAATGTCATGAAAATAAATGCATAAGATTATAAAAGTTAGAATGTACACAAAGAATTAAAAAAGATAAATATATCAATTTTTAGATCAATTATTTTTAGCAAAAGTGGGTATTAGACCTAATTCTTCAACTAATAATATTATTTTAATAGAAATAGCCTTAACAACAAATGAAGATTTCAATAATTTTTAATTAGGATTGGTTAATCTTAAAAGCAAAGGGAAAATATTCATATTATTATGTAAAAAAACAAATTAATATACAAATCTTCTGTAACTAAATAATTAGAATCAACTTGTTATGTTTATATTTAGAGATCACCCTTAATTATTTCGGTTTCTTTATTCTTAGACTTATTAAATAGTAATTTATTATGAATGGATAATTTAATATATATGAATAATGAATCAGAACATAGCCATTAATAGTAATCAAATGAAAATTAATATTTACGAGTGCTGCTTGATCCTGAACATACCGAACAGCTAGATCCATCCCAATTATAAGTTCCTTATGTAAAAGTAAAGCAAGTTGTTGCATCAATAGTTTTAATATAATCAGTATCAGCATCAGCGTAAGTGAATTAGTAGAATACCAAGTAAAATATGAAAACCTGTTAAAACATCTACTAGAACAATAAAACAAGTTTAAGCACTTTTCTAATCAGCAAAACCTTCATTTATATTTCAGCATCATTACACAATCAGTTGACTCCTTGTATTCTGAATATTTTTGGAAATCTCTACATGGATATGTTCCATTTACATAATATGATGGCATGGAGTTGATATTCATTGAAAAACATTATGCAGAATCTGTTACAGTATAATCAGCACATTTCGTGAAAGTTGCGCACAGATTATTATTCCTGGCATATGTTAGTTTGCTGTCACATGTTGATCAAGTTTCAAATGTTGTGCAATCAGCAGCTGTTTTAGCAGCACAAGAATCTGTCCAAACAAATCATTGTTTTCATTTTATTATCTTATTATTGATAACATTTAAATAATTTTATAATCAGTTTATAAAGAGCTACAGGTAAATCACTTTTTCAAAATTTATTAAATTAAATCATTTTTATCAATTATTTAAATAATTGTTTAAAACCAAATATATTAAGAAAAATTTGATTTTTTATTTTATTTTTTATTCAAAGATTTTGTTTAATCATTTAAAAGCATGAATTAATTCATAAAGTAATCCTAACCTTACCCTTTCATCAGTCTAATATGAAATAAATTTCAATTTTTTTCTTTTAAAGCTTCATATATAATACTAGCTTAAAACATTCTACTTCCTAATTTCTGATTACTATTGCTTAAAAGTTGTTTCTCAACCGGACAGCATAACACCTCTAAAATTTTCAACGTTCTATAAAAGGCAGATCATTTTTTTATTATTTTTAGAATAGAAATCTTTAAATATGAAATAAAGATAAAATAGAATAATCATACTCTATTAATAATCCTTGAAATTCTAAATTAGAAGATTCTGACTTTAAAATTGAATTTGATTTTTTTAACTTGAATTTTTAACTTTTTCTTTTACAATTAATCTTAAAATCAAATTTTTGGACCAATAATTGATAAGTAGGCTTGGAATCTTAATTTGATAGATAAGAAAAAGAAATATAAATCCTTTTGATTTAATTTACAAAATATGATTCCTATTATTATAAAAATTTTCAAATTTTATCTATTTTATTATTCTTTTCTATTTAGAAATATTTTTATATATAATTTGTTTTCTAGGAAATTTAAAATTTATTTAGATTAAGATATCATCTAATTAAAAAAGATTTAGGAGTTATCAAGAAGATTTATTATAAATATTGATTTTTTAAATTCTTCAAGAAATCACAAATTCCTTTTTGTTAAAATGCCTTCTTTTATTTCCTAATTAATTTTATTCAAATCATTATTTAATTTTAAAATCCAAAATGTATGATATAATATTNCTCCTTGTATTCTGAATATTTTTGGAAATCTCTACATGGATATGTTCCATTTACATAATATGATGGCATGGAGTTGATATTCATTGAAAAACATTATGCAGAATCTGTTACAGTATAATCAGCACATTTCGTGAAAGTTGCGCACAGATTATTATTCCTGGCATATGTTAGTTTGCTGTCACATGTTGATCAAGTTTCAAATGTTGTGCAATCAGCAGCTGTTTTAGCAGCACAAGAATCTGTCCAAACAAATCATTGTTTTCATTTTATTATCTTATTATTGATAACATTTAAATAATTTTATAATCAGTTTATAAAGAGCTACAGGTAAATCACTTTTTCAAAATTTATTAAATTAAATCATTTTTATCAATTATTTAAATAATTGTTTAAAACCAAATATATTAAGAAAAATTTGATTTTTTATTTTATTTTTTATTCAAAGATTTTGTTTAATCATTTAAAAGCATGAATTAATTCATAAAGTAATCCTAACCTTACCCTTTCATCAGTCTAATATGAAATAAATTTCAATTTTTTTCTTTTAAAGCTTCATATATAATACTAGCTTAAAACATTCTACTTCCTAATTTCTGATTACTATTGCTTAAAAGTTGTTTCTCAACCGGACAGCATAACACCTCTAAAATTTTCAACGTTCTATAAAAGGCAGATCATTTTTTTATTATTTTTAGAATAGAAATCTTTAAATATGAAATAAAGATAAAATAGAATAATCATACTCTATTAATAATCCTTGAAATTCTAAATTAGAAGATTCTGACTTTAAAATTGAATTTGATTTTTTTAACTTGAATTTTTAACTTTTTCTTTTACAATTAATCTTAAAATCAAATTTTTGGACCAATAATTGATAAGTAGGCTTGGAATCTTAATTTGATAGATAAGAAAAAGAAATATAAATCCTTTTGATTTAATTTACAAAATATGATTCCTATTATTATAAAAATTTTCAAATTTTATCTATTTTATTATTCTTTTCTATTTAGAAATATTTTTATATATAATTTGTTTTCTAGGAAATTTAAAATTTATTTAGATTAAGATATCATCTAATTAAAAAAGATTTAGGAGTTATCAAGAAGATTTATTATAAATATTGATTTTTTAAATTCTTCAAGAAATCACAAATTCCTTTTTGTTAAAATGCCTTCTTTTATTTCCTAATTAATTTTATTCAAATCATTATTTAATTTTAAAATCCAAAATGTATGATATAATATTATAAAGTTGGGTAGAAAATACTTTCTACCATAATTAACTAAAATTTAGTTTAATAAATTTCAATTTGTTCTAATAAGACTGCATTTACTTATGGAAAGAATTTATTAATTGAAGATAAATTTGAAATAATTAAATCAGACCTATGAGCTTATTGAACTGTATCGTGTAAGATAAATTAAGATTAAATATAAAAAAATGTTTATGATAGTGATGATATGCAGTAGTCATGATATTATTAATATTAATAATTAAATACCTAGCAATAATGAACATAATCAAAATCCTTTCTTTTTATAAATTATTGTATTCATGATAGATTACTTAAAATTTTTTATTAGATTTTAATTTCGCATCTATTTTTAAAATATTCTAAAAATAAATTCAAATATGATCTTCTTAAATGTGTAAACATGTTACCTTTCTTGGATGTTAGATACAAATTTCCCCTCCATGATAGGATAATTTCTAAAATTCTAAAAACCTTCAGATGTTTTTAAATTACTTTTTATTTTATCAACAATTCTCTTTATTGAGCATTGTTATTTTCTCTCATTCTTGTGTTTTATTTGTGTGTCACTTGACTGATGATTTTTATTAATAGGATTCCTAAGTAAAAGCTCATTTCTATTATAGGGTAATCAAGTATGTTAGGATTATAATTATCGTTTTAATTATGGAAGAGAAATTTTCCAAGATTTCTTCTTTTACTAAAAGATTCATTATAAAATATTGCAATGTCAATTAATTTTAAGCACACTAAAACCTTATTCCTATGATGGGAGAAGAAGACTAGTTCATATACAAAAGCTTTTACATCAAAAACTTTATTTGAATTTTTAGAGAACTCTTGTAAAAATTCATCTAAGTTATATTAGACAAGGTTTAGGAGTATTATAAACAAATTTAAGAAATGTAACAAATTTAATTTAATAAATAAAGAAGTTAGCGATGTAATGGAAAAAAAGTGTAATTATGTCGATTAAATTTTCATTCGAAGAAAAATGAGGATTTCGGTCAAGAGGAACCAATCACACAGTAAAATATAATTTAATATTCAAACACTCTCTAATCAATTTTCCTCTCAAAATCACTTTTCGCCCTTTTTGTCTTCCTATCATTCAATTCACCAATCATATTAAAGATGATTTTAGCAATACTTCTGAATTATTTCCATAAATGCTAATTCAAGGAATTTAAATAAAGGGCTAAAGATTGTTATAAGTTTGAATTACGTTTAACCAAGGATTTCTGTGTAAAATTTATTAAATGGAATTATGTGAGCACAATCGATATCATTATTTATCTCGAGAGTTCTATTGTTCCAGAAGTTCCCAAATAACTTTTTTTAAGTTCTGTCTAAAAAAAATTTGATATTCCGTCAAAAGCTATAGCTTTAATATTTGACACAAGATTTTAAATATCTTAGATCTATCTTAAAGTAAGTTGGAGTAGATAAAAGGACTATATATTCCTAGTTGAAATAATGATTTAGTTCCTTTATCACAACAATTTCTATTTTTAGCTCTTTAATGAAGTCACCTTCATAATAATTACAATAGCAAAAATTCCAGCTTCTTTCTTAGCTTAGTTTAAAATAGTCATTTTCTAAAACTTTTTAAATGCCTCTTTCTATCAATAAAACCCAAATACTCCGCTAAATTATACAATGCTTATTCCATAGTTTTCTTATAATTTCTTTATCTGGTATAGTCACTCTAAACTTCTTTATCACTTCCCGTTTCCTGATATTGCGTCTTATTTATTCAACCAATTCTTAGCCCTTTAATAGTATTTTTTACACATACAACCTTTTTTGATTTTATTCTTAATTTTTATTTATATTAGGGAGATTAGATAAAGGTAGATGTTTTTAATCCTCTAATTAGGCTAAATATTTAAAATGGTGATACAGTTAATAAATGTATCATATCCAATTCTTAAGATAAATACATCATCCAAATCTAAAATGTATTTATTTTGATTGAGCTTACAGTTGTATATTCATTTTTATCAATAGCATATTTCAAATATCTTATGCACCCTAATATATTATGATCAACTTTGCTTATTTTTAATTTTTAATTTAATTTTATTTTCTAGATCTTGGAACATTAATTTGATCTTTTGATGCAATGATTCTTTAAATTGAGTAGGCAATTAACCTACTATTAGACAATAAAGATTATGAAATTTCCCATTTAAAGGCTATATAAAATTTAAGGATGGAAATTTTAGATTTGCTTTGTTTGATTTTATCTTCAGATTAAGCTATTTAATTAGATAAATCATCGAAATGTTAAGATAAAATATCGACTAGACTGCATTATGTGTTACCAGAGCAACCCAGCTTTTAAGGTTTGTATCTTGTTTTGATTAGCAGAATATGTTAGCCTATTGATTAATTACGAATAATGTATTTAATTTAATTGTAATTAAAAATTATGAATGGATAATTTAATATATATGAATACTGAATCAGAACATAAGCATGACTATGAATCCAATGAAAGCCAAAATGTATGAATTACTTGATCCTTCGCATTCTGAGCAGGCACTTCCATCCCAATAATAATAACCTGATGTTTTTTTTAAGCAATTGTCTTTGGTTAAAGCACTAACATCAGCAGCTTCAGCACAAGCAGTACCCCAAGTACAAATAGTAACACCTGATCCATCATCTAATGAGACTGTATCACAATCATCAGCAGTTTTAAAGTCAGCGCATGTTTTTACAGCACACTTATCAGTTTCCCATTTACAATCACCTGCACATAAATCTTGAACTGTGATTGTTGAACATTTAGAAGTATCGATTGATTCACAAGCACTTCCTTTGAACCAGCAAGTGGCAGTATTGCTTGGCCTTTTATAGTTGCAATCAGCTGCAGATGAGAAACTTGTACAAGTGACAGTTGTGGCAGCTTAAGTTTTACATGTGGTTTTTCCATCAGTAGTAGTTCCTGCAACACAGGTACCACTTTTTTCCATACATTAATCAGCAACTGAGACAACATAATCTTCACATTTTGTGAAAGTTGCACATTTTGAAGTTGAATCAGTCCAAGCACATGTTGATTCATCATCACATGTTTTTTGTGTTGTTAAAGTTGTGCAATCAACTTTTTTTGCAGCACAAGAAGAATCACTTTCTGTCCAAACACATCCATACTCAGTTTTGCAATCAGTCACTGCAAAATCTTCGCAAACACATTCATTTGTAGCAGTCAAAGCTTGGAATGAAACAGATATCATAGCTATCAGCAATATTTATGTCTTCATTTAATTTTTTTATTATTAGTAATAAAATTAAAAATTTTTATAATCAGTTTATAAAGAGCTACAGGTAAATCACTTTTCCAAATTTTTTTTAATTAAATTATTTTTATCAGTTATTCTAAATAATTGTTTATAACCAAATAAATTAAGAAAATTTAGATTTTTTATTTTAATTTTTATTCGAAGGTCTAGTTTGATCACCTAAAAAGCACCCAAGAAACTATAATAATGAATTAATACATAAATATAATCCAAACTTATACTTTATTTTTGTTGTCCTCAGCCTTAAATTTTATTATATTTTTAATATTCACTTTAAGGCTTCTAAGGTAATTCGCTTAAAAAAATCTGCATTCTCAAGTTGAATTATCACTCTTTGGTGGTTATTTCTCTCTAAGGCAACACGCTCCTTTTAATTTTCATAGATAGATCTATATTTAGGCAATCCATGTGTTTTCAATCATTTTAAAAATAATATAGGCTTTAAATATGAAATAAAGACAAAATACAATACTCATGCATCATTACTATTCTTGAGATTATAATTTTAAAGATTTTTAACTTGAATATTTAACTTATTTTTTTTTTTCAGGAAACCTTTAATTTAAACCTGTTAAAGAGAAAATTATATTAGTTAGCTTTTAGTCTTAATAGAAGAATAAAAAAAGAGGAAACAAATCATTTCAATTTAAAATACAAAAACCAGATTCATTTTATTTTTATAAATTTTCAGTATATATTTATTTTTTTATGCTTCTCAATTGGGAAATATCTTTCATATATATGTTGTATATAATCGAAAATGATAAAGACCTTAAGATTTTAGAATCAAAATAAAAAAGTTAATTAAACTTTTTTTGTAAAAAAGCAAAGCACTTTATAATTATTATGGATTAAGATTTAATCTAATTTTTAAAAATACAATAATTGTTTAACAAGAAGAGTAATAGGGTTTAAAAAACACTTCAATAAAATATAAAATCTTTTTTTATTATAACGACTTCTTGTGTTCATTAAAATTAAAAATGCATTCTAAATAATGCTTTAAAAGTAATTATGTTCGAAATATTTTTTTGAAATTACACTAAAGTATTTCTATTATTGTCCTCCAAAAAAGTAGATTATTTCTAAATTCAAAGGTCTTCATAAAAGTTTTTGAACACTTATTGAGTATTCTAATTTTAAATTGAAAATCAAAAATATGTGGTTATTAATAAACATAATATATAAAGATGTTATTTAAACATTGAGAATACCATTAATGAGAAAAAAATTTATAGGTAAGTATTTTTGTCATATAAATCAAAAACAGTAATATATTAAAAATTTATTTATATTATTATTTTATAATTATTGTACGGTTTATTTGTTATGAAAATTTTTAATATTCCTTCAATTATGAATATAAGACTTAACAAACATTAACATTGTGAATTATGAACTCTATTATCAAATTTTTTTATAAAATTGTAACATATTGACGATATTTTTAGGTTGATAAATAAAACATGACTCTAATATAATAAAATATTTAAAATCAAATTCATTATAGAACAGTTTTTGTAAATGAGAACAAATTGTTAACTTGAACAATAAATTTTCCCAAAATTTGCTTAAATTCCTCTTCCATAACAATATTTTTCAATTATAAATTTAATTCATGCAAGATTGTTTGGTCTTTATTTTTCTTCGGAATTGGATGTGAAATATAGTATAAGCACCTAATTATTATGATTATGATACTTTGGATCAAAAATCTCGTTTTCTCTATCTCTTAAGAAAGTGTAGTATCTATTTTTAAGTTCATGTTTAGATCTTTTAGGAAAATTCCTTGCAATAGCTTCAAATCTCTTTCCTATCCTCACTACTTGCAAAAGTAGTAATTGATCTTCTTCTTTCGTGAATGGCTTCGCTTTTTTTTTCTTTTGAATTGATTTTGTTTTTAAATCAAAATTTAGCTTGTTATCTTATATTCGACATTCATAATTTTGAAATTCTTCACCTGTAGTTAACATATAGACATCAGTTTCTGAATTATTAATTTCTGAGATCATGTATTTTTAATTTTTATTAATGAAGGCTCTTTTTATATAAATTATTGCTATATTGATAAGTTGTTATGTTATAGATTTAAATTTAATAATAATCATTATTCAAACAAATTATTGAAAAGAATTTTATGTTTCATATCAAATATTTTTTTTATCACTATTTTTTATTTATTTAACTTATAAATATTATCGTTGAAAATTTTATCTAAATTTTTTTTAGAAGTCAAAAAATTCTCATATTTAGGTTTTGGCAACTCTCAAATAATAAAACTTCTCATTATTGAAAAATAGGAGGAATATCTTAATAAATATGATTTTTGTTATATTAAATAAATTAATAAAAATGATTTAATAAACATCATATCGAATAATGTTAAAAATATAATTAACTCATCACTTTTTTAAGACTTTTATAAACTCTTAGTTCAAAAATTAAGGAAAGGCTATAGTAATCATCTTAATTAAATTCGATAAATATATACAAAAAAACTTAAAAATCGATTATAAAATTATTTTTATTTTTTACAATATAGATTAGTTTTTTGAAAAAAAAATGTTTTTAAAAAGCATTTCTTTAATTACTTAATTTGAAAATGCTTCTAATAAGATTGTTGATATATAAGTCTTACTTGAAGAAAGTTTGTCTCAACGATAACAAATTTACAATAAAACTTATCTCCAACTTAAGTTAAATATACTCATAATTAGGTTGTTAAATAATTGAATTTTGCTTTTACAATTTAAAAAATAATATCGAATTTTGATCATTATAAGAAAATTTAATACAATGCAAAATTTTCTAAAAGCATTATAAAACTATTTAACATTTCAAATGAAAATGATATTGAATATAATGAGGCTGAAGATACATTTAAATAACTTTCTTAAAGATTTTTTGAGCATATAATAAATGATTCATCATAAAATAACATTAGAAAATGGATTTTAATTTAAAATGAATGATGGTCAAGAGAAAAAATACTTCTAATGAAATTGAGAATATAAAATTATGTTTGAAATATTCGTTTTGCCAATCTCCATGAATATTTCGATATTATGTTTATTATTATTTTGTTTAAATATCTTTATTTTATCGGAGCCTTAAAAGAATATTCATAAATCAGGTTATTAATTCCATTATTGTATAAAAAACTCCTAAATTTTATTATCTCAAAGAACATAATTAAAAACAATTTTTTTTAATATTTTAATTATATTTTTTATTATAAATTTATTTAATACTGAATCAAAATAAATCATATCTAAGAATCAAATAAAAGCAAAAATTTATTAATTTTTTCTTTATTTTGAACATTCTAAGCCGATATTTTCTAATATCCAAATGTTCCATCATAACAAGCAGGCATGTCTTAATCTTGTACATCAACACCATCAGTTAAAGCAATATTAGACTACTTTTAAAGATGAAGAACTAGATAATCCTCTTTTAGAATTCTGTTGACAGTTCAAAAGCCTCTAATTACTTTTCTCATAAGATTTTAATTAATTTAGTAGTTAAAATTAATATCGATATTCAAATAATTAATTTTTAGTAAATTGAGAAATTTATTATTCATCAAACCTAAAATATCTCTACAATAACTATTGATAAAAATGCAAGGTAAAAGGAAAAATATATTTGTGTAAAATATAAAAATGAAAAATGGGTGGATAAAAAGCTCAGAAGACATAGTTAGAAAATTGGACAACAGAATATTCACTTTAGATAAAAATGAATGAGGAGTCCAGGTAGTAAGCTGGTTAGCCCTTACTAATGTCTTTTTTGTGAATAGGAAAAGGAAGATGATTGATGGGACCTTTCTTTTACATTTAATTTAATTAATGAAAAAATTCACTTGGACTTAAGCCTTAAGTATAATCATAAATCTAACTTTTGTTAATTAATTTTCAAGAATATTTTTTTGTAAAAATCTTATCCGGTTAAGATCAAATGAAAGTTATAATTGTCTGGTAGTGAGATGTAAATTGCTAAATTTTCTATTAAGTAACACGAATTATTTATGAATGATTATTTAAAAGCTTAAAATTATGGATTTTAATTTTCCATAACATTTTAAATAAAATAATACTTAAAGTATATATATATCAGGAGTGGAACAAAATTTTGAGTTAAAGTTACAAACTTTTCTCTTGGAGAATTTTCTAAGCTATATGTTGTTTCTTTTTTAGGTAATTCATTTTATTCTGAACTTAAACGTACAGAGCCACATCATAATTTACAAAGTACTTTTTACATATCATCATTAGCTTCCTCAAAAATAATATTTGTAGTTTTCTTACTGAATGTTTATACATAAAATAAAAAGTGATGCAATATATGAGTCATATGAGAATAAGGAAATATTCAAAATTATCAAAAAGTAACCACTTCCATTGATTGGATGGTGATTCATATATTGTTTTATGTTATCTAAACCAAGAATACTCTACAATTTGAGTTCCCACTAAGATTTATTGTTATATTGATATTGTTTACTTCTTAGTCATTAGATTTATTATAATTTATATATAAAAATTATAATCATCCACCAACTTTTATTATTCCCTATCTGATTTATCACGATTAAATAATTTAAATATCTTTAAAAATGGGTTAAGGTTCATCTAAATTTTATGCTGTGCCAGTTGGAGAAAAGAAAGAAGGAGAAAGTCATGTCTATCGTAATCCAAATAATACAGACAAGCTTTTAGATAACTTTGAAGGAGAAACTACAGTTTAAGGAATATTCTTAAGATCATGTCGTAAATTTCCAAACAATAGATGCTTGGGTAAGTAGGTTGTGACTGGAGAAAATAGTAGACATTATGTTTACAAAACTTATATTGAAGTCAGAGATACTGCAGAGTAAAATCTTGAATAGAAATTAGGTTACTTGGATCAGGTATCAAGAATTTAAACTTGATTCCAAATCCAGTAGTTTATGATGGTTAAGAATTGCGAATGATAGGAATATTCTCAAAGAATAGAGAAGAATGGCTACTTCTAGATATAGCTAATACATTATATGGAAATACAATGATACCTTTATATGACACTTTGGGATTGGAAAGTATTCCTTACATTTTAGAACATACTTAGATGAGCACTTTATTCATATCAAATAGTAGTGTTGATACTCTTTTAAAAGTAAAGGATTATCATGCACTTAAGAATGTTGTCACATTTGATGAATTATCTTAAGAAATAGTGTAAAAGGTAAAATTAAACCTTATGAGATTAGTTTGGAGATAAAGGATTAAAGGTGTTTAATTATGAAGAAGTTTTGAATGCTGGAAAATAAACTAAACATGCATTTGCGGAAGTTCATGGAAAAGACATTTTTACATTCAGTTACACATCAGGAACAACGGGAATGCCAAAAGGTGTAATGTTAAGACATTAAAACTTTGTAACAGTAGCAGGTGGTGTTGTTTATTAAGGAATTCAATTATATCCAAGTGATGTTTATTTGAGTTATCTACCATTACCTCATGTTTTAGAGAGAGTTGTAGTAACAGCATTACTTGGATTTGGTTGTACAATATGCATGTATGGAGGAGATGTATAAAAAATAAATGTAGATATTTAATTGGTAAAGCCAACAATATTTGTAAGTGTTCCTAGATTGTATAGAAGATTATACAATGCAATAAAAGAGAAAGCAGATAAATTAACAGGATATTAAAAGACATTATTTGAAAAAGGATTAGCTAGCAAAATGTATTATTTGTAAAATGGAGGACATGTTTAACATAGAGTATGGGATAATTTAGTATTTAAAAAAACAAGAGAAGCATTTGGAGGAAGAGTTAGATTAATGTTATCAGGATCAGCACCAATGTCACCTGAAGTTGTTGACTTTTTAAAATGTGTTGTTTGTGTTCCATTTTTAGAAGGATATGGTTAAACAGAAGGATGTGGTGGTTCTTTTATCAGTAGAGCAGATGATCCTATAAGTGGACATGTAGGAGGTGTATTTTCTAATATTGAATTCAAAGTTGTTGATGTTCCATAAATGAACTATTATAGTACAGATAAAGATGAATAAGGTAGACTTACTCCTAGAGGAGAAATCTGTAATCTTTATATTTTTATTATTTTTAGGTATTAGAGGAAATGGATTATTTGCTGGATATTATAGAGAACCTGAAAAAACTAAAGAAATGATAGATGCTGATGGCTGGATGCATTCTGGAGATATTGGAATGATTAGACCAGATGGATCTCTTAAAATTATTGATAGAGTTAAAAACATTTTTAAGTTAAGTCAAGGAGAATATATTGCTCCTGAAAAGGTTGAAGGAGTCTATCTTAAAGTTAAAGGTATCGCTGAAGTTTTTGTCTATGGAGATTCAACTAAAAGTTTTTGTGTTGCTGTCATTGTACCTGAAAAATAATATGTTTTGGAACTAGCAAACACTTTAACTATTTCAGGTACATTTGAATAATTATGTGCAAATGATAAAGTTAACAAGTTCTTTATTGATGAAATGGTTAAATAAGTATTCATTCTCATTTATTTATTAGGGTAAAATTGAAAAATTGAATGGAATGGAAAATGTTAAGAAAATCTACATCGAACCAACTTCCTTTATTGCTCATGGATTAACCAGTAATACACTTAAATTGATGAGACACAAAGCCAAAGAACATTTTCTTAAATAAATTGAAGCAATGTATTAAGGAAGTGAATGAGTAATATTGTAAAAACATTAAAAAAAATAAAATCATTCTTAATCAACTTTCTCATCATAACACTGTGAAAGCACCTGTAAATCAAATACTAAATTATCCTTAAGTTCATTTTAATTTCCAAGAATTTCTTATTTTACCTATTTTATTATTCCAAAATGATAGTTTGTGCTTTGGAGAAAGTATATAAATAATATTTTAATTCATCATTTTTTGATGCATCATTTTTATGAGTTTATGTAATATTTTGTTTAGACATTTCTCTTCTTCCGATTGCTCTCTAGTATACAAAAAAATATAAAAAGATTTTTTCTGATTTTTTTGAAAATATTTCTAATTCTCTTTAAAATTAAAAATTTCAATTTTTGTTTGAGTGAATATAATCTAAATATAGATTTTCTTATTTACTTACAACAGACAATTTATACTATTTTTTTAATCTTTTGAAATAGATTATGAATCAAAATATCAATAAGGTAAATTATACTTTAAAATTTATAACTTATTGTATAAAATTAATTTTAAGCTTTCAATTTCAATGCATTATTAATTTACTATTTTTATCAAAAATCTTCTATTTATGGCATCTGCTTCTTCAAAAACTGATTTACAAAACTCTGAAAAATCTCAAAAATTATCCAAATTCAAAACTACCTTACAAACAAATTCTAAGTTAATTTAAAGAAGTTTTCATGCATCTAAAATAACCATTAAGAGAAGCAAAATCTACTAAATCTTATTCTGATAAATCTATATTATTTTTGAAAAAGATATTAATACTGATTTCTAAAGCTACTAAAGATGAATATGGCCAAAATGATCCAAACAGTCATCTTGATCGAAAATTGATAAAATTTATACTGTTTTTCTTTAATATTATTTTTTCTTTAATCTATAAGAAATGGTAAAATATTTTTTCATTTTTTTTAGATGCCATGTTATTTTATCATCATCAATTACTTTAAATATATTAGAGAACTCTTAAACTATTAAATCAGTAGAATTGTTTATAAAAATTATCTTTTTCAATAGTTTTTTTGATTTAATTTTGTTTATATACAAATCTATATAAATATTTTTTGTTTTATGCACTTTTTTTGTATTTTAAAAATCATTTTTAATATATTTCCAATTAATTCTAACTAATTTTTATCAAATCTTTGATTTATACATGATAAGTATCAAGCATTGAATAGTTTAGAATCCTGCATTTTATAATATATTTTCATATTAATAAAATGTTTTTATTTATTTATTAAAGCTTCATATATTTAATCAAAAAATGGATTAAGCTAACTAATTAGTTTTGTATATAGAAAAGTAAGAAAAAAAAATTAAATAAAAATAGTATATTTTTATAAGTAAAAAATCTTTAAAATGAATTGTTGTTAATAAAATCTTAAAATATAATAATATTACTTTGAAACTATTATTTCAATATATATGTAGAAATTTAATTAGCAATTTATTTATTTAAAGGTGCGAATAAAAAATTATTAAAGTAGTTTTTAGATATAAATTAGGATATTAATAAAGGATTAATAGTTGGATGAATAATTTGGAGAGCATTTAAAAATTGGAGAAGTATTTTAGAAAAGTTTTGTTGATAAAAGAAACAATAAATTATAGTTAAGTAAATTTTAGAATGAAAAAGTTGTTTTTAATGAATAATTTTCATTATTTAATTAAATAATGGGAACATGCTGTGGTACATAGAGTTAATTGTAAATAGTAATGCCAAATTTTGAACTATCTATCTTGAGTGTCTACACTTAGAAAGCTGTTTTGATTCAAAGAGCTTATAGATGTATATAAAGTTTAAACAATAAATAGAGTTCAAGCATCGGAAGAGAAGATCTACAGTTCCAGTATCTATAACAAACGACAGCTAGAGAAGTCATTAGGAGCCAATTGAAATTACAATTGTTCATTAGTAACCGTAAGATGAAGTTGCATAGATGGAGTAGATCGAAGAAGTCCCAGTAGTAGTAGATCATTCTCCTCTTGATGGTGTTAAAACAGATAGAAAATAAAGTGAATATCCTGCAGCAATCAATTCTTTGATATATCGGATTGGGAACTTTAATTATAAAGAATATTTAAAGAAAGAAAGTTAAAACTATGAAGAAGAAGAGTTGAGTGCAGCTTTTTTAGATCCTTATTAGTTAGCTGATGGAACAATATATTTAGGTTAATGGAAATTAGGTAAAAGACATGGAAAGGGTAGAGCAATTTTTTAAGATAAAAGTGTATATGAAGGATTTTGGAAAAATGATAATATGGATGGTTAAGGAAGATTGATTTTCCTTAATGGAGATTATTATGAAGGAGAATTCAAAAATAATAAAGCTAATGGATTTGGAAAATAAGTTACTTCATTAGGATATTCATATGAAGGAAATTGGGTTAATGATAAATAATAAGGGGAAGGCCTAGAAAAGTTTTCAGATGGCACTAATTTTAAAGGAAAGTTTGTAGATGGAAATAAAACAGGATAGGGAGAATTTGTTTTTTCAGATGGATCCAAGTATTAGTTCAAGCTAACAAAAGGTATAAAGGTTCAATTGTTAATAATAAATTTAATGGAAAAGGACAGTTTAATTTTCCAGATGGTCGTAAATATGATGGATAATGGAAAGATAATTAAATGGATGGATATGGGACATTTACCTGGCCAGATGGTAGATGTTATGATGGATATGTAAAATTCATTAAAATACTTAGTATGTGAAAGATAAAAAGCATGGATTTGGAGATTTCACATATGCCGATGGATCAATGTATAAAGGTCATTGGGCAGATGGTAAAGAACATGGATAAGGAACTTTCTATTCAAAAAGTGGATTATATAGAGAAGGAGAATGGGTAAATGGTAAAAGAGTAAAATGGACTTCATCATACTAAACTACCTGAAAACAAAAGAGGATACTAATTTATTTCTTGTTTTTCTTTCATAATTTTAAATTATTAGATAATATTTATGCCTCATATTAAGTTACCTAATTTTCGACTTGGTATTTCGCCATCAGTTAGATCATCTTATAAAATGGATAATTTGACTCCATCCTAAAAATTAGATTTAGTGGCAGCACGTATATTTGGAATTTCTTTCGGTGGTAATTTAAGAAATGGAATGAAGGCAATAAAGAAATTAGAAACAGGATAAAATAGAGCTATGTAATATAGTGTTCCAGTTTGGAATCCAGCGTAATGATCTATATATTAAGTTAAAAGACAATGGTTTCCATTTATGACATAATGGAGGAAATTAGAATTTAATAGAAAATTAGTAGATGGAAGAAAGATGAGAATAATGATGAGAGGTGTAAAAATAGGTAGATAGAAAGGAGGTGAAAAAATCTCAATTCTTAATATTTATGAACGCAAAAAAGCAAGCATGGAGTGATTATTATATAATATAATGTAAAAATTTTACATTATTAATTATCAATGATATATTTAACAATAACTTTTTGTATATTATTATTAAAAACAACAGCAATCAATTTAGTCTAAAAAGATAGATGTACTTGCTCTTAAATAATCAACCAATATGAATGCATGTTAAACTAATAATGTATGTGGAACAATACAAGTTGTTAAAATAGAAATTGTTCAAATATCCATTATAAATCTTAATGTTTGGAAGATTATGGATGTTTTTATAACAGTATTAGTAGAAACTGTTAATATTTAACAGATTGTAATTAGCTAAATGCAACATCTACTTTAGAGTGTGCTTCATAATCAAAATTTTGTGGATTATTTAATACTTCATCAAAATAATGTTATCATTTAACTATTGCTTCTTGTACTTCATATACAGTTTAATAAGAATGTCTATATTTTGCTTAAGGATAATTGTGCAAATGGAATAATTAATAATGTTAAGATTTTAATTGTAACTCAGTAGAAAATTAGTCATAGTGTGATTTGTATGCTTTATATTGTACGTGGGATATTAAAAATTAAATATGCATACAAGCTACTTGTGACAATAAACATACTTCTGAATGCACTTTTATTTTCTCAAAAGATATCAATCAAAATCAATCAATCATATAACCATGTTACATCGATTAATCAGATAGACCAGCATAATGCAAAAATGCTTCTTTATCTGATTTATCACCTCTTACATGTAGTTTAAATACTTTTAGTTATGCTAAATGGAATGATGAAAGTTTAGAAAGCGGAAGTTGTTAATTTTGTTAAGCTAATCTAATTAATATTATTGGTCTAGCATTATTAATAATGATTTAATGAAAATTATTCTTATACAATTAATGATTATTGCAAGATTATTATTAATTTATCTTCATATGAAATTCTTTTGTAATAAAATTTAATTATGATTATTTTTAGAAAGTTCTGTTATAGGTTTGCCTCAACCATATAAGAATCCTAATAGCAAATCTTTAAATATTCAAACCCAGATAATATCCCGACCAAAATGGTTTTAAAAAACATCGCTCTCTCTGATTAGTTTTCAATCTAATAACTTTCAATCTTGACTGATATAGACTAAAAGGAACTTATAAGAACAATTAATCAATTTTCGAAATAACCTATTAATTATACCAAAATTACTAAAGAACTTATAGAACCTATTTTACCATTATATAATTTAAGCTCTTTTAAAGAAAGTCCAATAACTAGACCTCCTATAGTAACTATTATGGGACATGTTGATCATGGAAAAACTACATTATTAGATAGACTTAGAAATTCAAATATTGCTGAAGGTGAAGTAGGAGGAATTACTTAAAAAATTGGTGCATTTCATGTTAAAGTTGGAGACAATTAAATTACATTTATAGATACTCCAGGACATGAAGCATTTTCTAATATGAGATAAAGAGGAGCTGAATTTACTGATATTATTATTTTAGTTGTATCTGCAGCAGATGGAGTATAACCATAAACTAAAGAAGTTATCTAAATTGCATCTTAATTAAATATACCTATTATTGTTGCTATTAATAAAATCGATGTACCTAATATCAATCCTGAAGATATTGAATTAGAATTATTGGAATGCGGACTTGATCTTGAAACTTAAGGTGGTAATATTCCAGTTGTACATATCAGTGCAAAAACTGGTAAGAATATTGATTTGTTGTTGGAATTAATACAATTTTAAGGTGAGTTATTAGAATTAAAAGCTGATCCAAATGTTCCTGCATAAGGAGTTGTATTAGAAGCAAGATAGGCTGAATTAACTGAAGAAAGAGGTTCAACAATTATAGTGTAAAAAGGAAGTCTTAAAGTTAATGATTTAATTGTTGTTGGCAATCAATATGGAAAAGTCAGATAAATGAGAGATGATAGATCTAACCTTTTATAAATTGCAGGGCCTTCAAGTGCTATCGAAATTGTATTTAAAATTATATTATCTCATTTAGATTGGATTAAAAGAGATTCCTTAGAGTGGATCTAAATTTTTTGTTGCCAAAAATGAATTAATTGCTTAATTAATTGTAACCAAAAGAAAAAAAGAAGCAGAACTCAAATTACTCTAAAATGCATAAATTATTGATGGCTCCTTTGGAAAAATTTCATTCTAAAATAGACATGAAAAAAGAGATATATATGGAGATTCCACACTTCTTATAGATAAATATAAAGAAATTTAAAATATCTTAAGAGAGGAAATTGAAAAAACTGATAATCCAGAAATTAAAGCAGTTTTAGTTGAAAAACTTAGGTAACATGAATTGTTTTCATCTTAAATGATTAATATTGCACCAGATACATAAGTGTTAAAATTAGTGATAAAAGGTTAAGATTTTGGAACGTTGGAAACCCTTATAAAATTAGTGAATTAATTAAAGGAAAAGGAGAATGCTGAAATATTGATACTTTCATCTGGTATGTAACTTAAAAAGACTTTAAAGATGCTTAATTATTTGGTGCAACAATTATAACTTTAAATTCAAATGTGCCAAATGATATAATAAGATAAGCTTAATTAGATAAAATAGATATAATCTAACATTAAATAATATATCATTTAATTGATGATTTAAAAACTTTAGTTACTACTCCTAGAAACATGAAAGTGAATGTAATTGGGACAGCAAAAGTATAAAATATATTCGATGTAAAACTCAAAGGATAATCAAGGAAAATATATGGATTAAGTGTTACTAATGGTATATTGAATAAAAAATGCAAAGTGAGAATACTGAGAAGCGGAAAGGTTATAGCATCAGATTTAGAAATAGCAAATTTAAAACATTTTAAAGAGGAGGTTGATCGTATTGAATCAGGGAAAGATTGTGGATTATCAATAATATCAAATGTTGAAGTGAAAATTGGTGATGAATTTGAGTGCTATAAAAGTTGATTATATGATTTAAATATAATTTTGTGGTGTGTTTGATTTGAAAGAAAAAATAAAATGATGTTTAAATATTAATTTAAGTTGATACTCCTTATTGTAATGTAATAGCTCAAAAAATAGAATGACTAATCATCTGATATTAATTAAAATCTAAATTAATATATTCATTTTTTTTTTCAATGATTTCGGATTTCACTTTCTAACGAATATCTTGTTCTTCTATGTAAACCAAAGAGTTAAAATCAAAGTTTATAATTCAAAAGATTGTTGGGTATGGTGATTATGGGTAAATTGATGATTTTAATGTTAGAACTGTATATCGAGGTGTGGATATGCACACCAGAGAGACAGTTGCCATCAAAGAATTATCCCATGGTTTTAATGATTAAGGGGTTTGATATATTATGTTATATAAGATCAATGCATAGGCATTAAGAGAGATTGAAATACTTAGATCTCTTAATTGTGAATAAATTGTGTTATTTAAAGAATTAGCTTATTAAAATAGAAAGACCTATATTATAATGGAATTTATTGAAGAAGATTTACTTACAGCAATGAGAAGAGACATCTTTACTGAGGTTTAAGCCAAGTAGATTATGTTTTAAGTTTTAAAAGGCTTAGCTTATTTACATGATTAAGGCATTATTCATAGAGACCTCAAACGTATTATTTATTCAAGATTATTTTTAGCTAATAATATTTTACACAAAAATTTAACAATTAAAATTTGTGATTTGGGAATGGCTCAAAATTTAAAAAAATGCAAGCCTCAAACCACCAGAATATAAAACCATTAATATAGGGCTCCAGAAGTGTTCCTTGGTTTATTAAATGACTAATATTAGGTTAAAAATATTGCTCTAAGGTTGATGTTTGGTCAGCAGGGGTTTTATTTATCGAACTTCTCTTTAGAAGTAATCCCTTTAAGGGATAATCTGAAGCCTATAGTTTTCAATAAATTTTAAAATTATGTGGTACTCCAACTGAAGGTAATTAATATTAAATAAATTTTAATAGAAACTTGGTAAGGTGTTACTACATTAAAGAATTATTCTAAATTGATCAGCAATGACATTTTTCCCAAGATCTTACATACCTAACTTGAAAGGAAAATGTCTCCACTCTTAGTCAATCTTATTGAATAGATGCTTACTCTTGATCCTACTAAAAGGATATCTGCATAAGCAGCTTTATAACATTTATACTTTTAAGGTATAAAAATAGATAGGTAAATATATCATTTATTAATAAAAAGAAATATACAATCTAATCATATGGGAAAAAAAAAAGTTAAAATTTAAACTGATTCCTAAGTGATCAATTATCCAGATGGAAAAAGAATAATTGTTATTTCGTAAAAATACTGAAAAGCAATTATTTACGCTTTTGAAGAAGAATGTTAAATATTAAGTTAGTAAATCAAAATATCTGAAGGCATTCAACCATTTTAATTCTCCTTAAATTATTTAATAGAGTATATATAGTTATTAATCAAATAATACACCAAAAAGATACTCTTTAATTAATCGAATGGTAATTATATTTATTCATTATAGCTTTCACAATCAGATAAATGCTTTACTCACTCTAATTATTAAGACAATCTCTTCAAAAACTAAAATGAAAATAATTTATAATATATTAACTACTACAATTCTCTTCTCGTTTTAGAATTCAAACTATTTAATTTGATAAAATTAAGTTTTCATGTATTTATCTTAATCAAAACTACTTGGAAAAATATAAATTATTTTATTATATATGGGTTGTACTTCAACAAAACTTAAATCCAAGAAGGATCTGTGTTTTTTTAATGTTCCTCTTGAAGTTGGTAGAAAAATGAGCAAAGAAGAAGGAATTATTAGCAGAGAATATAAAATTAATTCCACAAGAATTAGTTAGGCTAAAAAGTAAATAGTTAGTGAAGTTTCACCTGTCTTAAGTGAAGGAAAGAATATTTCATTCATTTCAAATCAAAAATAACCATCAAAATAATGAATTTATTATACTATGTGTTTATATATTATGTTTGTCTTATTAAATTATACCAAATTCTTAAAAGGAGTTGATATTCTTCATTTCTCCTAATCTCTCTACTCAATTATTATTTCTATCTATTCTTTTTAGATGTAATAAATTATTATTAAATTATTTTGTAAAAAAGATCGTTTTTTCACTTCAATTATTAAATTTAAGTTTTATCTAATTTATACACTATCATCTATGTGATAACTGAACTAATGAATTATAAAAGATAATAAAAATTAAATAATTAATATAAATATATATAATAAAACAATTATTATATTATTTTTTGATTAAAATTTTATTAAAGCAAATCATTATTCTTTTTAAAGAAGAATATTTAATTTATTGATTCTGAAATTAGTGTTTTTCTATTTATAACATCTAAATAATACAATTAATATGATTTTATATGAAAAAGTAAACTAATTATTGAATAAAAGCTTAAAAAGTAATATTTTTATAAAATTGAGTAAAAACCAAATAAAAATAAAAAATATATTGCTCATAATTTTTTAAGAATATTGATTTTACAATAATTAAATTTCTTGTTAAATGTTAATTTATACATATTTACTAAAAAAGTGGACGAAAAATTTAAATATGTTAAATATTTTTTGGCATAATAAAAGCTTAAAAAAATATAAAAATTAGTATAAAATGATTTAAAAATTTTTTCATTTCTTCTAAAAATTTAAGCTGATTAAAATGTATTTAAAAATCTATAAATAAAAAGAATGGCCTTTTTCTATTAAAATAAAACTAAAGAAATTTAATAGCTTTTTCTTCAAACTTTAACAATGTTGGCCTGATGAGGATTAAGTTAAATTTAAATTTGATAAAATAATCTCTTAAATGAAATTTAAGTGCTATTAAAACTTTTTTCTAATAAACATAAGATATTTACTGTATAATTTAATTTTTACATTTAGGAAATGTTAAGAGTCAATTATTTTTCATTCATCCACTTATTCTTAAAAAATTGAACAATATTTAAGCTACAATAAAATCATATCCACAATATCTTATCAGAATAAATATTACTTATGTTGTATTTGAAAAATATATAGTGTTTTGTTTTTTTATTGTAAAGTATGATAATAATATCATCTATTAGAAGAGTCAAAATTGATATTATATTTTGATATAGTTTGAGGCTTCAATTATTTAATCCCCTTTCTTAAAAATTAAAATTGAGAGTTTATTGATTATTTTGCCTGATTTAATTTTAAGAGGTTGTTATTATTTTTACAAAATTTAAAATATATTTCCTCTTATATTATATAACTATTAAATTAAAATGAAACTTTTAAAATGATAATTTAGTTACGTATGTATCTTTTCATTTGATTAACATCCTTAATAATTTTTATTTTTATGGGATATTATGATTAAAGATTTATAATGATTTTAGATATATCAAGGTAAAAATAATACTTAAAATCATTATTAAGTAAGATTCTTGAAAAGAAATATATAATTTTACNTAATTAAATTTCTTGTTAAATGTTAATTTATACATATTTACTAAAAAAGTGGACGAAAAATTTAAATATGTTAAATATTTTTTGGCATAATAAAAGCTTAAAAAAATATAAAAATTAGTATAAAATGATTTAAAAATTTTTTCATTTCTTCTAAAAATTTAAGCTGATTAAAATGTATTTAAAAATCTATAAATAAAAAGAATGGCCTTTTTCTATTAAAATAAAACTAAAGAAATTTAATAGCTTTTTCTTCAAACTTTAACAATGTTGGCCTGATGAGGATTAAGTTAAATTTAAATTTGATAAAATAATCTCTTAAATGAAATTTAAGTGCTATTAAAACTTTTTTCTAATAAACATAAGATATTTACTGTATAATTTAATTTTTACATTTAGGAAATGTTAAGAGTCAATTATTTTTCATTCATCCACTTATTCTTAAAAAATTGAACAATATTTAAGCTACAATAAAATCATATCCACAATATCTTATCAGAATAAATATTACTTATGTTGTATTTGAAAAATATATAGTGTTTTGTTTTTTTATTGTAAAGTATGATAATAATATCATCTATTAGAAGAGTCAAAATTGATATTATATTTTGATATAGTTTGAGGCTTCAATTATTTAATCCCCTTTCTTAAAAATTAAAATTGAGAGTTTATTGATTATTTTGCCTGATTTAATTTTAAGAGGTTGTTATTATTTTTACAAAATTTAAAATATATTTCCTCTTATATTATATAACTATTAAATTAAAATGAAACTTTTAAAATGATAATTTAGTTACGTATGTATCTTTTCATTTGATTAACATCCTTAATAATTTTTATTTTTATGGGATATTATGATTAAAGATTTATAATGATTTTAGATATATCAAGGTAAAAATAATACTTAAAATCATTATTAAGTAAGATTCTTGAAAAGAAATATATAATTTTACATGATAATCATTATAAATTAATAATTCTAACTATTTTTGATATTATTTCTTTCTAAAGTCATTCATTAAAAGCAAAATTAATTTCATAAAATAGTCATGAAGTAAAATTTGATCAAAATGATTTTTAGATAATTTTTTATATTATTTTTTCATTATAATAATTTATGTTAACTTAATTATATTTATTTCTTTTATAAAACTTAAAAAAGCTTTTTTTCAATAATCTTAAGAACTTATGAAATATTTAATTATTCAAATAGATGCTTTAATCTTTCGGGTTTACTAATTCTAAGCTTTCATCTTGAATTATATAAATGTTTAAATTGAAGCATTTTTTTTTCTGGAAGTAGAAGTGTTTCTAAAAGAACTTTATAATCGTGAATAAAATGTATAATCTAGATGTTCATAATCTCTTCTGGTACTCTTTCATATTGATTTGCACCAAATTAATAATATAGAATGATTGGTTAAAACTTGCAAAATTAATGATTATTTACTAAAAATATGAACAAGAGGAAATTGTATAATGTTTTTTGAAAGAGTGAGATCTCAAGTTAATGTTATTTACAAATTTTTAAAAGCAATTAGAAAACAATACAACATTTTCTTCCTATATTAGCCTGTAGAACTTTACAAAAATAATATATCTGTTATATAATAAATTTTTCTTAAGTCTCATATAAGGAGAAAAAATAAAGACTAAATTTAGAAGAGAGTTATTTTCCTAAAATAATAAAATCTTTAAGATTAAGTTTTTTTTGTTATGGTTTAAAATGCTATAAACATAAAAATAAAAGTCAAGAGAAGATAGTTTTTAATGGATGAATTTTCAACATCCAATACAGAAGGCAACAGTTAATGCAAAGCAAACTTTCATTGCCACTTCTCCAACCACTTTTGTAACACAATCTGTTAAATCTTTTTTTAATCCTTTCTACATTTTTATTTCTGTTTCTTTATTAATCTCATATTATTCATTATATCTTTCAGTCATCAATGTGATTTAGGTTTGATTATTAAGTTGTTCAGTCATTTTTTTGTTTTTGCTGAATGTATATTTATAAATTAATGAGTTTTAATTAGAAAATTTTTGAATATATATACGATCAGAAAATGCAGAAAATTATGCATTAATTCTGATGATGCAAATAATGATTATAATTTAATCTGATCATTTCTGATTGATAATTATTAAATTGTAGGCAAATTTTATAATGTCGTCATTTTTCTAAAAACAAAATGATTTTACTTTTTATTGAATTAATTTGAAAAAAAAATTCTTTAGAAGGGTATACACAAACATAAAGCACCGTTTTAGAAGAGAATATTTGACGTTTGTTAAAAATTTTCACATTTACATCTATTTATATCATTTTAATAAAGTATAAGTTTACGTCATTAATTAATTATAAATATTAATTACAACTCATTTGAAGTCATTTGTAAATAACTCATGTGATAATGATGTAATTTGATGAATCAATTATTGAAAATTTCTTTTGTATTTTAACATAGATTTATTTATATTAGCTTATCTAATTATTAATTATATAATGACACAGAATCCTTGAAACCTTAAATAGGTTCAACTTAAATTTGTTATTCTAAATTCTATGTTATTTATCTAATTAAATCTCTAAAATAGATTTAAATATTTTACTATACTATTTTAGTATTATTATATACTATTAGCTAATATATGATGTTGAAAACTATACTCCATAAAGCAACATAACAAAAATATAAATACTATTTTAATCTGTTGCTCTAATTCATATCGCATTTTAATCGAATGTTAAATAATACTAAGATTTAACTTAGCCTTATTATTAACATTTGTTCACATCAAGATATTAAAGTTTCTTAAATTTTTTCTTCTGTTTCATTAGAAAACAACCTCAATAAAATTTTTTTAAACAGGATTAAAAATAATATGCTAATCTTTATGTTGATATATTATATTAGCAGGAATAGTTCATATAAAATAATCCGCTATTAAAGCATTTGATAACAACTATCAAATATTGACAATAATTAAGTATTTCTTTTGATTTTAAAAGTTCAGTACATTTAATTTAAGAAGTTCTACTTTTTAAAATAATGGTAGATCTCCTTATTTAAAAAGAAAGTTATATTTAGTGTTTACAATTTATAAATCAATTCTTAATACTTGTTTCAGGATCATAATTTGAATTGAGATTAATTTTCAAGAATTCTTCAATATATATAAATTATATAATAATTTCATAGTAGTATATAAAATTAATCATTATTCATTAACGATTGATAATTTTCTAATTTTTTTCATGTTATTTACTTATTAACTTTAAATATTGTCAATTTCTTATAGAGGCATTTTCAATTTTGAAACCTTAAAAGCGCAAAAATTTTATAACTAATTATTTTAATGTTCAATAGAGAGATTGTATATTTCTTAAACTGTATTTTTATCTACAGTTTAAGCTATATAATATTAAGTTTTCTCTTTTAATTATACCATGTCTAAATAATCACATAGTTCTAGTAGTCTAAATAGTTCTTCTTTATCTAGAATAGGAAGTATTAGATTATTTTTGTATGAGAAAATCAAAACAATAGCGAAAGCATTATGATCTATATATGATAAGTCAACTTATAGTAATTAACCTTCAGCATAGTCTCCATAGAAAAGTTCTCTAAAGTATCCAGAAGTATTGATGAGAACTGATTTATCTACACCAAAACATTTTTCATCTGTTTAGATTAAGCAATCATATTAATCATTATAAAAATGAATTCCATTGTTTTATTGAAAATAGTTTTCAAATTGGTATTATGGTATTTCTTCGTAAGGTTTTGAAGGCAATTCGACAGATAGTGGCACTGTATTAATAAGTGGTAATTCATAGAAACATAAATCATTTTAATATTTGCCATTAAAACCACCATATATAACTAAAGAATTTCCAACGATAGATGCACAATGTTTCCTTCTTGCTTTAATTTTATTCTCATTTTTAATGATTTAAATTTTACTGTTTTACAAATCAAAAGAGTAAAGTTCATCGGAATCTTTATCATCTCTTCCCCCAAATAAATAGAATAAATCATCAAATAAAATACAAGATTGACCCCATTTAGAAAATTAAATTTTAAGTTAAGACCAATAAATACTTACATAATTTTCTTATTCTTGAAAATTTGCAATGTAGATTGATGGAGTAGGATTATAAGATTATGTACATCCTCCAATTAAAATTAATTACTTGTTATAATATTGAAGAGTTGCAAAACGCCTAGGTTCTGGTTTTTGTTAAGATTAAATTTTAACAGTAAATTATGTATAGTTGTTTAAATCAATGATTTCTAAATCTTCTAAATCTTTGCCTGATTCACCTCCAAATATAAATAGTTTATTATCACCAACACAACCTGTATGATAAGTTCTAGGTATTAAATTAATCTTTTATTTAGTCCAAGTTTAATTATTTAATGAATAGAGATCGCCAAATCGATTTTTAGATAAACCTCCACCACCTTGAATATAAATAGTTCCATTATTAATAAACATAATATGATTTGATCTAGGTTCTGGTATCTATCCATTTTATTATAGAAGTTGCCATAAATTATGATCAAAATCATAAGTATAAAAATCATTTAGATAATTGCCATCTTAATTATATTTATAAGTTTATACCATAACCTCCAAAAATATATAATTTATCATCTAAAGTAATGCTGGTATGTCCCCATCGACCTCCTGGTCCTTCATTTTAACTATTAATGGTTATCCAACTCATATTAGTAAATAAGATAATGTTTATATTATCGTTAGAAATAATAAATTAAACTTTAGATCAACAATAATAATAAATATATATTTTAATAAAATGGATTATAAAACTATAAATTATGAATAAGGAAAGATTGAATATGGAAGTGAAGAAATATATGTGTCAATAATTTCTAAGTTTATCAACATGACTTTTGAGAAGTAATTGTAAGAATTGTACTTAGCTGTACAATTACTTGATTAAAAAAGGATGGAAAAAGCTTGTTTTGTACTTAAGGGTAGTGTAGGGTAAATCAATATTAATTAAGGCAGGAAGATAGATCCTTGCATTTGATTATCTCTAAAAAACAAATGCTTTATATGATATTGCTAAAAAGCAATAACCACATACAGATAGGGATGTAATAGACTTATACCATAGATATTTTGATTTAATTGATGCTAGTATTCAATTAGCAGCTGAATTATCTTAAGCTGCTAAATAATTGATAAGTATTTCAGAAATTAAATCTTATAGTAAATTTAAATACTATATTTAGGAGATACTATATGGCCTAAGTATATAGAATTCATGTAGAGATACATTTAAGAATATAGTAAACCAAGTGATAATTAATAAAGATGTTAGTAATGCAAAGAATGCATCATATTTTGAATATTTGTTATAACATATAGTTAATATTTATCTAATCTTAACTATCACCTTTTTTAGTTCTAAAATTAAGTTCGGATTTTTTGAAATTCCAATTTAAATATTATTAATGTCGAATCCAATTAAAATAATATTATTATTAATTCATGATTTTACCATTATTAATACTAAGTGTAAAAGTTGTTTATGGCAGTGATGATTACGATTACATATAAAATGGTAGAGATTGGCCTAATATACATGAATATTGCTTTGGAAAATAAACATAATCTCCTGTTAATCTAGATAATAATTATACTAATACAAATGTACGATACATAATCATTAATTATAGGAAGATGACATGTACTTTTTTCCTAAATACAAACCAACTAATGTGAGAATTACTAAAAATGCTACAAGTCATAGAATTATACCAGCAAATGATTCTGATAACTTTGGTCCGCTTTATACAGTTAATTCTTGGTCTGAAAGTGTTGCATATGGTGGAAAAATTATTTTCTTTAGAAGTGAAGCTGAACATACAGTCAATGGAGTCTAATATAATTTAGAAGTTTAAATATAACATACCCTACTCTTTGCAACTCTTACAAATAGATCAACAGTCTCAGTATTTTTTATTCAAGATGACACAGCATCAAGAAATCCATTTCTATAATCAGTATTTATTACTTTACATTTTTTAAAGGTCATTGATAATTATGATAAATAAGAATTCACTTTAGATTTAAGTCAATTAGTAACCTCCTCCTTTTCTATTTAACCATATTATTTATATGCAGGATCTTTTACATATCCAGATTGTACAGAAAGAAATTCTTGGTATATTTTTGAAAGACCATTCAAAGCTCCCAATTCTTAACTATAATTCTTTTACAATTTGTATCATAATACAGATGTTTTTCCACATGGCAACTTTAGATTTAGTATTATTTTAATATTAAATATTCTAGTTCAGGATAGAAAAAGTTCAGCAAAGAAAGTCAAAGTATATTATAGAAAAGATCCTTATTAAAGTTAATAGAATGAAGAATGATATTATGTTATTTATTATTAAATTATGCTCAAAATCCTATTTCATTAAATAAACCATAATATATATTTATCATTCATCATTCTGTTAAAATTGGTAAACTCTAAAATACATAATTCCATGATGTTTTATTAGGAAGACCCTCAATTTCATAATCTTAATCTAATACATCGCTAAAATCATATTTCTAAAGTAATTTTATTGATAGATCATTTTCATCATCTAATAATTAATATATTTCTAAATCTAATTAATAACTGCTTCCAC
This sequence comes from Paramecium sonneborni, assembly GCA_905182985.1. Taxonomy (NCBI): domain Eukaryota; phylum Ciliophora; class Oligohymenophorea; order Peniculida; family Parameciidae; genus Paramecium; species Paramecium sonneborni. The sequence goes on along the minus strand of CAJJDN010000035.1, from coordinate 65,914 downwards.
CTAAAATTATTATCAAATTTTTTTCTTCTTCTTTTATATTTTCTTAATCTAAAAATATTTTTATAAGAAATACTTTCTTCACGAATGATTTTCTTTGTTTTAACATTTCTCCTAAACTTTCCAAAGCATTTTGATTTAGGAATCATTAACTTTTATGGATGTTTTATAAATGCTTTCTTCTCTTAATCTAAAATCAAAATTTGATCTGCACTCTATTCTTTTGATCCTCCTATTATTAATACTTTTGTATCATTGATAGGTAAACAAAGAGAATCTAAACCAATTAGGATTCCTAATGGACATTTATATTTAAATTATTCCCAAATATCTTTTGTTAGATTATAAACTTCAATTTATGTTAGCGGAATAATGTCATGTTTTTATTAGGTAAATCCAGAAATTCCACATAAAATATAAATTTTATTATTTTATACAAATCCTGAAAATCCTGTTCTATTTTTTGATAAGGGTGCTATTTCAACCCATTAATCTGATCCTTCAACTAATTTTTCACAAAAATTCAAAACACCAAACTAATCATTTGTTACATATTAACCACCTACAGCTATAAATACTTTTTTATCATTTTCTATTAATTCAAATATCTTATGATTATGTCTTGCATATATCATTGATGGTAATATTTATGTTTATGTAATTGAATCAAAAGATGATATTAAGACACTATCATTATTTACAGATATTTTCATGCAAAAATTAGTTGTTAAATATTAATCTTGATTTTCTTCTGATAAAACTGCTCCTCCAGTAATTAAGAAATCATTAGTATTTGAAATCTTAATTGAAGCAGAATAAAATGGAATATAATTCAACTAATCAAAATTTACAAATTTAGATGTCCTTTTAAATTTCTTCTCATATAAATCATAAGTATATGTTGAATAAGAAGGTAATTAATTTTCATTCAATGATGTCGATTAAAGGATTGGTGTAAATGAAAAGAGATCACTTTATTATTATTAAATCATCTAATATAAATATTCAAAACACATCTTTTATCAAATCAAATATAAAAATAATGCAAAATAGGACTGCAAATTCAAAATAGACTACGGCAGGAAGATCATAAGTTTAGCCAAACACTACAACTTAATAACCAAGAGTAATAAGATATATTATTTTAAGGCTCCTCCATAAATGGTTCAAAATATGGCAAGAGTAACAGATCCTAAACATGTACCTAAAGATACTAGAGATTAATTCTTAAAGAAAATCCATTTTTGTTCTTAACCTTATGATTTTAATGATGACACAAAAAATGTTAAAGAAAAATAGGAACGTTCATAATACTTATAGGAATTATTTGATTTATTAAAGGAGCCTAATTTTGTTAATAATTTAGTTGTGCCACATTTAGATTTGATTATAGAAATGATTGAAAAGAATATTTTTAGACCTTTACCTATATTAAAGAAAACAGCTACCAATGGAGAAATAGGAATGGAAGATGATGATGTAAATTATTTTATTATTAAATAAGTAACTTATTGATCCAGCTTGGACTCATTTATAACCTGTTTATGAATATTTTCTACAATTAATTGTTAATGAATAACCTGATGTAAAATCACTTAAAGTATTTCTTTTATAAATTTTTATAGATTTTCATCACTCATTCTTTTATTCAAGAATTCCTTGAATTATTTGATTCTGAAGAACCTCGAGAAAGAGAATACTTGAAAAATATTTTACATAGACTTTATGCAAAATTAGTTCCAAGAAGAAAAATGATAAGAAAAGCAATAAATGATTGTTTCTACACATTGATTCATGAAACTTATAAATTTAATGGAGCAGCTGAACTATTAGATATTTTAGCTAGTATTATTAGTGGATTTGCTGTTCCATTAAGAGAAGAACATGTTATATTCTTTAAAACAGTCATTATTCCTTTACATAAAGTTTAAACTTGTTAATTTTATCATGAACAATTATTAAGATGCTCAATGTTATTTTTATCTAAAGATCCTACTTTAGCAACATTTTTAGTTGAAGGACTTTTAAGATATTGGCCATTTGCTAATTCAGCTAAAGAAGTTATGTTTCTTAATGAACTTTTAGAAGTTTTGGAAGTTTGTGAAATTTCTAAATTAGAACCTTTAATTCCTAAATTATTTAAAAGATTGATTAAATGTATAGCAGGACCTCACTTATAAGTGGCTGATAGAGCTATGTGCTTCTTTGAAAACGATTACTTTCTCACTATTCTGAAAAGTTATAAACCATTCACATTTCCACTTTTAGTTCCAGTCATTGCTCAAATAGCAGATACTCATTGGCATAAAGTCTTATAAGAATCTTTGAATGCTTTAAAAACTATTCTTAAAGAAATAGATTATCAAGCATTTGATAAGGCATTAAATACTAAAGATCCTAAATATTTGTATATTATTTAAGATGCAAAAAATCAAAAAAAAGATAGATAAAAAATTGAAGAAAAAGTATTTCAACTAATCTTATTATTAGTGGAAAAACCTTACCAAATAAGCATTATAAAAAAATCCCAATTTTAAAGAGCCTATTGTTCCTTACTCAGATACCCATATTGTTGGAGAACACAATGGTCTTAACAATGGAAATATTACAATATTATGATTCAAATAAAAATATTACAAAAATTGTTAATAAAATTATTGCAATATTACATAATTCTGGAAAATATTTATGTAATTTATGTTTCAAATTATTAATTATATATTTATAAATATATTTCATTTTAATCTAGAAGAAACATTAAATGTTTTAGATATTATTACTTACAAAACTTCACTAAACAAACTTAATTATTTCACATAAAAAATTAAATAAATTAAAATGTCATCTCTCAGTTTTGTTACATATGATGAACTTATAGGAATTTTTTAATTAGATAACTATCAATAAAAGTTTTAGAAAGATTATGCTAAAGAGTGGCAAGAATAAGAAATAGTAAAATTTAAAAGATTCATGAGAAGAAATAAGAAAATTAAAAAAGACAAAATATTCTTTCAATATCAATCTCAATTCATTCAAACAAAAAGTTATATACAGTGTCGAAAATTTTTGAGAGATTATATCAGAAAAGTGCTTGACAAACATAGATATGAAGTANTAAAGATCCTACTTTAGCAACATTTTTAGTTGAAGGACTTTTAAGATATTGGCCATTTGCTAATTCAGCTAAAGAAGTTATGTTTCTTAATGAACTTTTAGAAGTTTTGGAAGTTTGTGAAATTTCTAAATTAGAACCTTTAATTCCTAAATTATTTAAAAGATTGATTAAATGTATAGCAGGACCTCACTTATAAGTGGCTGATAGAGCTATGTGCTTCTTTGAAAACGATTACTTTCTCACTATTCTGAAAAGTTATAAACCATTCACATTTCCACTTTTAGTTCCAGTCATTGCTCAAATAGCAGATACTCATTGGCATAAAGTCTTATAAGAATCTTTGAATGCTTTAAAAACTATTCTTAAAGAAATAGATTATCAAGCATTTGATAAGGCATTAAATACTAAAGATCCTAAATATTTGTATATTATTTAAGATGCAAAAAATCAAAAAAAAGATAGATAAAAAATTGAAGAAAAAGTATTTCAACTAATCTTATTATTAGTGGAAAAACCTTACCAAATAAGCATTATAAAAAAATCCCAATTTTAAAGAGCCTATTGTTCCTTACTCAGATACCCATATTGTTGGAGAACACAATGGTCTTAACAATGGAAATATTACAATATTATGATTCAAATAAAAATATTACAAAAATTGTTAATAAAATTATTGCAATATTACATAATTCTGGAAAATATTTATGTAATTTATGTTTCAAATTATTAATTATATATTTATAAATATATTTCATTTTAATCTAGAAGAAACATTAAATGTTTTAGATATTATTACTTACAAAACTTCACTAAACAAACTTAATTATTTCACATAAAAAATTAAATAAATTAAAATGTCATCTCTCAGTTTTGTTACATATGATGAACTTATAGGAATTTTTTAATTAGATAACTATCAATAAAAGTTTTAGAAAGATTATGCTAAAGAGTGGCAAGAATAAGAAATAGTAAAATTTAAAAGATTCATGAGAAGAAATAAGAAAATTAAAAAAGACAAAATATTCTTTCAATATCAATCTCAATTCATTCAAACAAAAAGTTATATACAGTGTCGAAAATTTTTGAGAGATTATATCAGAAAAGTGCTTGACAAACATAGATATGAAGTACTCAAAAATCATGAAATTTTATACTGTTTTGGACCCTTACATCCTAATTTTGAGTTAGTAGAGTTTCAAAATAATATCAAAATGAGGAGAATTAAAACTAAACTTATTGAATAGAATGATAAAGATGAAGATAAGGCATCAATAGCAACTTAATAATGACTTTAAATATTTTATTAGTTGATAATATATATCCCCACTTAGCTCTATAAAATAAAAAATACCAATATCTATGAATTTTATATCTTCAAATTTTCCCTTAAATAAACAAAACTAATGTCTAAACTTAACGTTGATTGTTCTAAAAACATCAGTAAATATAATAGTAGTCATAGAAATAAATTCTAAATAAATATCTGTTCCTATTATAATAATTATATTCTAAGATATTCAGATCAAAGTTATACAGACTAAACTTCTAATTTTATACTTATTATTTAAATTCTTTAAGTAGATAAGCCATTCTAACTATTCATTTTAAAATCTGGCTTAACTGATGAAGTTTGCATTTCATCTTTGCCACTTTGAGTTTTAACAATAATAATTTAATTTTAAATTAATCTCTTCTTTATAGTATAATAATAATATAATTATATTTTCATATAAAATACATATTTAATCTTTATTCTAAATTTTATAGTTAACGATTCATTATCAATAAATTTATCAAATATGATGTATTTTTACCCTTAACGTTATATCGACTATCTCCCAAATTAAATCCAATCATCTGATCCTTTGAGAATTCCATACCCATTCCCATATCAAAACAAAATGTAATATAATTAAAGATCTTTCTTTCAAAATCCACATTAACATACCTTTTGTGAACTATAAGCTTTATTTATCTTTAATTTAAACATTCACATTCAATCTGTAAAATTTTCTATAGAAAAAACTTATTTTATTAAAGTCTTTGAATAAATAGATTAAAAATGTTATAATATACATGTTAGATTTAAAGTATCTAGTTAAATAGAAATTCATCTATTAAATAAAAACAGTTTATTTAGTTTAAAATGGAGAAAGCACTTTAACTTTATAAATGATTCTGAGATCTTTTATGAATAATTTATAAAATTCTTTGAAATTAGCCGAAATAGAAAAAAAAACTATTACAAAATAAAGTTTTCATATCATCAAAAAATTGAAGTAGCCCAATTATTTAAATTTAAATTATTGATTAAAAAAAGATAATTTTAAAGAATCCAATTAATTATAATTTCTAATGCTTAAAATATTTGTCTATTTTTAAGGAATAGTTATTATATCGTTTCACAAATGAGTTAGTTATTAAATATATGATAGCTTAAGATATTTAAATTTTAATAGCATGATGATAAATAATGAAAAGTATTATATACAAAAAAATAAAAAAATGAAAATAATAAATTAATATTTAATTATTATCCGTTAGATAAATGTAATAGACTGATAAAGAATTGAAAAGGATTGAAGAATTAGAAGAATAAGTAAATTAAGCCTTAAAGAGAAGCAGATAACTAGATGATAGTACGAAATTTGATGAAAACTTTTTTAAATAAGAACTTAAAGAAATGCAGGAAAGATGTTAACAAAATTAATAAACTATGATGAGATTAGAATAAAAATATTTGAAAACGGGATATGAATTAAAAAATTCTGATGTAATTCGAGAGAATAGTCTCGATAAAAGTTCGGTTAAATAGAAGAGTTTATTGGAATAAAAAAATTAATAAATCTAAGAACTATAAAAAAAGCTATTTGATACTGAAAGATAATTAAATTAATAATTATCTGAAGTAAATCGTAGAAATCAACAATTAGAATATTAAAATCAATAATTATAAGAGGAATTACAGAATTTTTAAAATTAATAAGAGAATATTCCAGATGTTATGGAATTACATAGAGCTCTTGAAGATTTATAAAAATAATATCTAGACCTATAGAATAAATTATAAGAAACTATGAGAAATGATTAATAAGATTATTAATAAATAAAATAAGAATATGAAGAATATTAATTATTAACGTAGAATATAATTAATTAAGAGGAAGAATATTAAAGAAGGATATGCGAATTAGAGGAAGAATTATAATAAAGTTCAACTTTTTAATAGGAGTTTATGAGTAGAATGAAATAAAATGAAGAACTTTATTAATAGAGATATAGAGATTTAAAATAAAAATATTAATAATAATTGGATGATTAAAGAAAGATTTTAGATTAATAAATTGATGAATTAAGGGAATAAAACAATTATCTTTTTGGATAACTTTCAAATACAGAATGTAAAATACAATAGTTAGAATTTGAAGTATAAAGAAAACATAATCTTTAAACATCAACTCATAAAGATAATAGTGTTGATTTATAAGTTTCAAGAAGTAAATCTTTTTCTGCTTGTCAAGGTGCTCAAAATATAAAGACTCTTTCAGAATGTGAGATTAATTCAAAGAACAAACCTTAACATTATGTAGGCTGTTATAGTAAAGGAAAAACCTCTTGTACTTAATAATCTTAATAAATATCTAATAAATTAGATTAAAGAAATGAATAAAAATAATATGACTCAAGACCAGTTAAACAAATTAACATATCAATTGAAAAAGAAAATATTTAAGCAGATACATTATCTTCATATAATAAGATTAGGTCTTAATCCAAAGAATAACCAGTTACATATAAGTAAGTCGCTGAATAAAGGTAGGCTATTCTTTATTCAAAAATTCCAAAACCAAGAAGATGATTTGATAATTTATAAATTCATTTTTTATAGTAATTTAGCAAATAATTTAAATTTAAATATCTTTTTGATTATTTAATCATTTCTTAGATCTTTTTATTATTGAGAATTATTATTTATTAAGTAATTTTGATTTTTAATAAATGAAAACTATATTTATTATTAAATAAATAAATTTTATGATCAGAAGTAATCTTGATAAAAAATGTTAAGATATGTTGAGCAATATGAAATTTGTTTCTTAACATTCATTATCAAATGAAGGCAAAGATATATAACTTAAATTATTTAAAAAGCCAGAAAACTTAAATTACTTTAACAAATTTTAAAATGATGAATTTACTATAGAAACTAATGAAGCTATTGAAACATTAAATTTATTGACTAATTATATTAAATCTAATCATAGTCATAGACCAGAAGAAGTTAATTACTTTTTAGATGATACACCATTAGAGATTATTTAAAAACCAATTCCTGAAGTTCCATAATATAAGAAATAAAATTTATAGGGAATTTGTCTTCGTAATACTTGGTCAAAAGGATATTAATTCTTTTTTATTGATTCAGGAAGTATTGTTAAAATCTTGAGTGTAAAATAAGGGTATGCTACAATTGAATTTTAATAAAGATAAGGCATTGTCCATATTAACGACCTCTAACTATAATGATTATTATTTATAAAAATTATCCATGTTTAAAGCTAGAAAATTGGGTCCATAATCTTACATGGATTTTATAAGAGATGAGTTACCAACTGAGAGTACTACAATTACAAAAAAAGATCAAACTTATTGGAATAACAAGTATATTTTTGATGGAATGCAAAAGAAACTAGTTCTTTTCCAAAATAGCTTTTACTTAATAAAAACCTAATGAGTTACGAAATATTGATTAATTACAAAAGTTTAAATATGAATCATAATTGAGATTGAAAAGAAATGAATTTAGAAGAACTATTTTACAAATTAAAAGTAAATAGAAATCATCTGAAACAAGTAAATACGTTGTAACAGATGAAGATTTAAATTTGCCAATTTTCTAAAGATTTCCTACTCATTTGGTATTTCTCAAAGCGATATTAGGAAAATTAAATTGATAATTAATGGAACCATTTGGAACTACTTGATAAGAAGCATTTAAAATAGATATATGGACCCAAAACCTTTAATCGATAGAAAAAAGCAATTAGCTAAATAGATAATAATTTCAAAGCTGATATTGAACTTTAACAGATGAAATTTCAAGCATAGATTAATTTTAGAAATAAAATGTTAAAACATGATCCTTTATAGGAATCTTAAAAAAATGCTTAAGGCTTAGAAATAAACTTTTTAAGATAAGTAAGACCAGAATATAAAGGAATGTTGTTATTGAATATGACAGCCATTGAATAATATCATTGTCCTACATTATATTCTCATGTTAAGAAATAGGATTGTTTGAATAGTATGTAAACTAGATAAAAGTAGTAATCCATAAAGAATATCAGATCAAAAAGTTTTAATACATCATAAACTGAAATCGATGAATAGTTTATTAATCAAAAAGTTTATGATGAAATGAATGAATCATTACAAAAATTTGAAATTACATTAAAAGAAAGATATTAGCATTTGAAAAGATGAAATATTTTTCCTTAATTTTTATTTATTGCTTATTCTTTGACATTATTATTTTTAAATTATGTATTTTTGACAATCTTTTTTTTTTATAAAAAATCTACAAATAAATCTTAATTTTTATAGAATCCTTGTTCATTTCATAAAAAGTTGTTTTCAATTTTTAGTTAAATTTAATGATGATTTAAAAAAAAAAAATTTTTGATATTTATGATGAATATTTTTTATATTAATATTTAGTTTACATGTATATTTAAAAGGTTGTTTCTATTGTAAATATATATTTATAACAACTATAAAAAAATTCAAATAAGCTGGATTTTTAGAAATGATTCTATCATATAAAAAGAGTTCAATTTATTAATAAAATAAACTCATATAAAAATTATGGGAGGCTGTGAGTTTAAATTTCGAGGATCCTGTGATGATACTTGTATAGATATGCTATTAATATTTATAGAAATGTCTCTATAGAATTTTGAATTAATATCTGTTATTGGTTAAGGAGGGTTTGGAAAAGTATATAAAGCAAGACTATAAAAGACTAGAAATTTAATAGTTGCTTTAAAAGTTATGTCTAAAGTGAGGTATTAAATCATTTAAAAAAAATAAGAGTTATATAAAAAAAGAGTGTGAGCTCAGTCATGAATGAATTATAAATATTGTCAACATTAAAACACGAGTAATATTTTGTAATTAATTTATCATAGTTTTATCATTAATATAGTGAGAGCATTTTAAGATCGTAATCAATTGTATTTAGCAATGGATTTTTTAGCAGGAGGAGATTTAAGATTTCATATTTGCAAACATAGATAGTTTTCAGAACCAATTACAAAGCATATAGCAGCTTGTATTATAATTGGATTAGATTACATTCATTCTAATGGAATTATACATAGAGATATTAAACCTGAAAATCTAGTTTTTGATAGTGAAGGGTTTCTAAGGATAACAGATTTTGGAATTGCAAGAATTTGGAAACCTTAAAATAGTCATGAAACTAGTGGCACTCCAGGATATATGGCACCTGAAGTAATGTGTAGATAAAATCATGGTATTGCTGTAGATTATTTTGCACTTGGAATTATAATGCATGAATGCATAGTAATTTTATATATTGATTAATTAAGTTAGGTAAAAGACCTTATAATGGTAAAAGCAGATAAGAAATCAGAGATTAAATTATAGCAAAGTAGGTTATTCTAACAGATATTCCATAAGGTTGGAGTGAGGATGCTATTAATTTTACTAATTCACTTATTTATAGAAAACCTACTATTAGATTAGGATGTAATGGACCTGAAGAAGTCAAAACTCATCCATGGTTAAAAGATATCAATTGGAATTCTTATGAAAAAAAGTTGATTTCTTCTCCATTCATTCCAGATATAAAATTAGAGAATTATATAAAGTCAAATAGATTAGAATCTTTAGAAGATTAATCAATTCTTCATTCAGAACAAATTTAATGTAATTCATTTATTTTATTATTTTAAGAATAATTTTTTGGTTATGAGTATCTACCTTAAATTAATGGACAAATATCCTTATTGTCAGCTATTGTATCTCCGAAAACTTCTAACATAAGAGCTCAACTTACGGAATCATGATTTCTATTATTAACTATTTATTTATCTATTGTATTATAAATTATTATTATCCAAACCAAATTTATCAATATATATTAATTAAACAAATAAACTAAAATGGATGCGAGCTTAAAAAAAATAACATAATTTACAGAGTTTTTAATCATCGAAGTCAACAGTTTTTCACAAATCGATCAGTACCATTCATTTTGAGATTGTTTTATCTAGTCCGTTTTCTTAATTTTATTTATTTATACAAAAACGATATCAATGTTTAATAATTTAATAAAATTGATTAATTTAATCTTTTCAAAAAAAACCAAATAGTTTTAGTTCAAAGAAATTATCCAAAAGGAAATAGCTTATTTTGATTTGTTTTTATGTTTTGCAAATACTAACTTTATTATTCTGGTAAATTATTAATAAAGCAAAATAATATAAGTAAATTTTAATAAGCCAACTAAAGTTTGTTTGAAACAATGAAATAAAAAAGTAATAATTTTAGATAAATGCATGAGTTCTTTCAAATCTTATTTATTTTATGTGAAAATTTCAAATTATTGGTATTCAATATATGCATATGTTTAATTCATGTATATAAGTCATTTAGCCTAACAATTACTTATTTTAGAAATTCATTTTGTTTTTAAACACTTTGTTTTTTTTTGATTGAATAATCTATTTTCGTTTATAATTCAACACATTCGTTTTCAATTTTTCTTATTCTATCTTCTAATTTTCTAATATCGTATTCCATTAAATTTATTATTATTAATTATTTGAGAGATATTTAAAATATTATCAAAAAAATAATTAATAAAATAATAATCGTAAATTGGATTATAGAATTCTAATAACAATATTTAACAATTTAATACAAAATGAAGGAGTTATGTTTGATTAAATAAACAAAGAGAAAGTTTAGACTTTAAAAAAGGGATATCACAAATTTTTAGTCTTCAATTTCTCAAAAACTCTATTCTAATCTTCAATATTCCTCTATTGTTCTTTTTTATCCAATATTTTGTAAATTACTTCAGCTATAAGATTTAGGATAATATTGATAATTTGAGAGTCTTATAAATTAAGAGCATTATTTTCCATTAGTATTCATCTCTTTAATCTTAATTCTATTCTTTCTCATGTTCATTGCTTTTGATTTAAAAGTAACACTTAAAAAATCATTTAAAATATATAATTTATTTTATATTTTATATTAAGAATATCACAGTAATTATAAATTATTCATTCAAAACTGAAAGTTTAGCTTATATTATTAAAAATTTAAATTAAGATGAATCAAATATTTTTAATTGAAAATTATTTTGATAATGCTACATTATATGTTTTTCAATAAATTAAAAAGTTATCTAACACTTTTTTAAATAAATTTTATGATTGATGATTAGATGCCTTTTAAGAAATAATTTATTATGTAAATAAGCTTAAAAGGAAATGTAGAAATGTGTAATTTTTCCAATCTAATTGATCAAAAAACGATTGCCAAGAATTAAGTATAAATATGTTCTTTTAAAATTACTGTCGCATTTGATGCTGGAATAACTCATTAAACAATTTAATCAAAGTATTAAATGTTAAAGCCGTACCTTCCAATATAATAAAAAATTTATCGGAATTTCAGTTTTTTTTTTAATGCATATATAAAAAATGGAAATTTGGCTTAGTGCACTCTTTTATGAGAAAAAGATGTTTTTAAGTTAGTTTGGATGAATTATAATTTAGATAAAAACTCTATCAAGTTAATGGTAACTATCAAAATTGACTTTTGAGAAATTAATCCATTTTTGTAATGAATTAAGAGAGCATGCCACAAATTATTGGACAACTGTAGGAATTAGGTATCATGTTGATTAAGTCTTAATGATTAAGTAATTGGTTATTTTGATAAGTTACATCAAGTTAGTTCTCAGTTTTTTACTCAATATCATTTTCTGTGTATTCTCTTAAATATATATATATATATGTGTTACATTCCCAGTAATTCTTCCCATCTATATCTTAAGTTCTTGTAATATCTATTTTTAAGCATATTAATCGTTCTTCTAGGAAATTACTTTACTATTTTAGAAAATTATCTTCCATGTTAATGTAGTAAGTTTAAGAGTTTTATATCTTCCTCATAATGAAATTCTTTAACTCTTTTATTTTTTTTTTTGTATTAGACCTTCCTTAATATATTTTTAGAAAAATTGGCTTTTTATTGTCCTTATTTTATTGGAGCCTTAAAACACTCTACAAAAGCACTAACATCATCTTAAAAGTTAGGATTCAAAAGATTCATTTAATCTTTTTATGTGCTGTAATTATAAAAAGCTAACTAATATTTATTCAAATTACCTTATTCTTATGATTCTTCTTCACTCTTAATTGATTATAAAGTGATACTTTCCTTATTTTCATCATTACTTCCATCATATTATGAATTTTAATTCGACATAAATTATATTTTGAGAAGATATTTTAAATATTTATTTGATTTGTATAAATACAGCCTTTTATTTTTAAGTATTAAAATTAATTGAAATAGCTCGTTTTTTCGGATAAATTTATTAACGATTTAGTATTTCAATACCTAAAGTATCCTAGATATTATTATATCTCTTTTTGTGTATAATTTAAATAAATAAATTATTTGCTTTAATATTCAAAACAAATTGTTTAGGTTAAATTAAAATTATATTAATAAATTTATAAATATAAGATGAATTCCATTGCCTAAATAGTATTTATGAATTTTAACATAAATTAATTTAGAGATTAGATAATTAGTTTAATTTAGAATTACAAAAAATTTGATATTATAAATTTAATATAAATTGAAACATTATAGATGAAAATGAAATATTTTAATAATCATTATTATTAAAGATCACCATCTAAATATTACATAATTTCTAATAGAGATTTGGATAGATTATCAACTAGAATATCTTCAATTTCGTATTTTTCTTTACTATCCATAATTGACTTCCAATTTTCAGGAATGTTAGGATTATTTGTAATTTATTCTAAAAGTTAGATTTCTCTTTGATTTAATTTATTTTTTTTTTTAATCTAAAATTAAACTATGGAAAAATAAGAATTTAACCATTATATCCATGGAATATTATTGAGTTCATGACTAGAATATTAATTCCCATAAGCATATTATTATAATATATCATATCCATGAGGATCCATGTCTCCAAAATAATAAACAGGTATGGAAGGATTCATCATTGATAAATATTTAACAAAATATTTAGTTGCATAACAAGGATATCCTTTGCCAGTAATCAAAACTGTATTTTATAAAAATTCTTGATGCATTTCATTTATCAAATGAAAATATACAGTTTCTTTTTCAACTAACAATATCCATTTGCCATAAATTTAAGGCTGCCATTCGTTCATAAATTCAGTAATATTCAATCCTTTTCCTTATGATGTTAATTATAATAAGTCTAATTTAATATCTTATTTTCTTAATATTAAAGAACCACAAACTAATCCTTTTGAAGCTGATATTATATGCAATTATTTTCTTTAAATCTAAACATTATGTGAAAATTATTTTATAACTAAATTTAAGTTCTCTTATTTTTAAAATATATTTTGATTCATATAAAAGATTTCTCTCTTTGTATGATAAGAATCTTTTAAAATTCCATCTAAAGATTCTCTCATTACAATTAAATAATGACATAAATCTTTTAAACTCTAAAATTTTAGTTCTTATGAAGCTTATTTATTTATGATCATTTCTAGAATTGAGTCTAAATGTTGTTTAAATACATCAATTATTTCAGATGGTTCTTTAATACTTTTTTAAATTTTGTCCATTTCTTCATTGAATAATGCTATATTCATTTTTATAATTATTTAGTATTAAGATTATTGATAAATTATAATCTAATTGGTATACTAATACCTAATATTAATATTTTTATATATATTATGAACTCAAGTTCATTATCTACTACTGCATCATTTACAAAAATGAAATAGATGTTAACATAAACTGGATTTGGTGATGAAAAAAAAGAATTACTAAAAATAAAGTCTGAATGGAGATCTTTATAAAATAATGAAATGTTTTAAGATTTTGTTTTTCTTCGAGAAGCCTCTTAAACTAGTTTGGCAATTGAAAAATTTGAAAAAGAGAGAAGAAACAGGAAAGATAGTATTTTACTACCCTTTTTGAAATAATAATAATAAAAAAATATGGAAAAAGCCAGAAAATTTACAATAATTGGATCTTTATCATAATTAAGTGATTTTACACCATCTGTTACTTTTATAAATAAGAACCATTTTGAAGAAATTTATTCTATTCTATCAACCTTAATTAAGTCTGTTTTAATATAATAATTAGAAAACTTATTACCCAATTTAGAAAAACTTGTTAATGCATGTAAATAATGTGGCATTGTTAGTTTTTATTTCATTGCAATATATTTTTAAACATAAATACAATTTGTATATTGTCGTAGAAAAGAAGGTTATAATATTTGGAAAAAGTTTTTGAGAACTTGTAATTTGTAAGGGAAGAAACTTTAAAAATATAAACTTTTAGCATATAGACAATTGGCAAGATGCGCTTTAGATTTAGGTGATTTGGATAAAGAAGTTATTTATCTTAAGAAATTATTAAAACTATCTTGGGTTGTTAATGATAGAAATTATGAATTGCTTTGTTATGATATGATTGCCATTAATTTTTATTATAGAGGAGATGTTGATAGAGCTTAATTCTTCCATTCAAAATTTGTTTCAGGAGAATTTGAAGCAACAGAATCTCATATAAGAATTACAGGAGTTTCTTCTTATTTAAATACATAAAAATTAAAGGCATAATTAAATGATTAAGATTCTTTTAGTATTGATGATATGGATTTAGATATTATTATTTAAAAAGATAATATTCTTAAATGGTAAAAAGGATTACCTGTATTTGATAGAAGACATATCTCATAACATCGAGTATTTATTAATTAATGGAGTTGTAATCGAGATTTAACTGTTCATTTAATCAATAGAGAAAAATAGAAACATAAATCTGAAGAAAATGATATAGGATTTGTTCCTCTAAATCAAAATATAAAAAGACTGCTTAAATTATTTTAATTTGATCTCAAATATTTTATACAAAATGGGCATCTTTATGATTTTTGATCACAATTTATTTGATAATTGAATATCTATATTACTACAAATTTTATAATTAAATTATTTTTCAATCTAAAACATTATTAAGTATCACTAAAATTTCTAAAATACTTAGAAATAAGAAATAATCTTACAATATTAATTAATATTATTAATTTATCTTTTATTCATTGAGGGATTACTTTATGAATCATTCATATTTTTTCAAATATAGATTTAAAAAACAATTACAATAAGTTCTGTTAAAAGTTTCTTTGATAAATTTGAGTTTAATTTTTGTTTATAACTTAATATATCACTAGGGAGTAGAAAATAATATATGAAAAATGTGAAAAAAATGAAAAAAAAAGCATAGGAATAAGAAATTATAAATAAACAATAATCTTGTAGCATCATATTTAAAAATAATTTTTAAATAATAATAAAATGAAGTACGTTGCTGCCTATGCCTTGCTCGTTTAAGGAGGAAACAATCAACCAAGTATTATTGCATATCTATCAATTAGCTGAGGCTTAAGTTACTTAATTGCTCAAAGAGGCTGGAGTTGAACCAGTTGCTGCAGATGTCAAATAAGTTGTCGATGCATTAAAAGGAAAGAGCTTGGATGATGTTATTAAAGAAGGATCAAAGTAACTCACAAGCTTGTCAGTCGGAGGAGGAGCTTGTAATACTAATTTCTAAATATTTAGCATAAAGCTCAGCCCCAGTTGCCTAAGCAACACCAGCTGCCTAAACAGCTTAAGCACCAAAAGTTGAAGCCCCTAAGAAAGTTGAAGAACCCGAAGAAGATGTTGATATGGGAGGACTCTTTGATTGAGCATTTATTAAGTTTCATATAGTACAATAATAAATCATTAATAATAATCAAAATTAATTATTTTCAATCTAATACTTTATAATTGGCATCTGTAGTTGAAAAAAGAATATATAATTATTCTGAAATAGTATTACCTAATTTCTTTGATGTTTATTGAACAATTCCTTAAACAACTTCAATTTCACTAAGTAAATGAGGTCTCTTTTCAATATCTGTATTTTTATAGGCATTGATTAATGATTTGATTGAAGGATATTTTAATACTATAGCTCTGGCTTTTGCTTCACTAATTCCTGGAATCTAGGTTAACATAGATAACCAATAGAGTTCATAAGTATTAGTAATTCCAGCATTTTCTGCCTTAAATAAATTTTGATCACCTCTATCTCTAAATAAACATGGTATTTTATTTTATTTTTTTTTCCAATAAACGCCGCATAATAAGCATTAAGCAATTTCTTCAATAGTTTATTTAAGAGATTTAGTATTTATCACATCTACTTTGTTATTTAATTAGAGATCTAATACAAATTAATCAAATTCTTTTTAGTATTGATCAAATTGATTTTATGCATAAATTAATTCCTTAATCTCCTCTAAAATTATTACAGTTTTGCAATCATTTTCTTTAAGAGTAACTACCAAATCAAAAATATTCTGTAAACTTTAAAATTATTCTTTACACAAAACAATTAAACATAAAAAAGGTGCTCTTTAACAATTTTATTAAAAAACTCTAGAGGACTCTAAGTTTTTATTTTTTGAGTATTTTTCAATAATTTAAGATATATTTTACTTTGACCTACCTTTATTAATTGTTTCATTTATATATATTTTAAATTTATTAGGGTAATTATAATTTTCAGATCCTTTTGGACAACATTCTTATTCACATTACTCATAAAATGATTTCACAGTTTTATTTGCATCTTAAATATTGTCATCAAATAAGATATTAAGATCATTAAATTGGTTTTTTTCAATTAATTCTGAAATCATAATCAAAATGTAGTTCAATTTTAAAATTAAAATTTTTTATATTGTCAAAACAATATAAATTATGAAAAATAATTATTTTTAGGATTTGGTATATATTTTATTTTTATTTTGAAATATATATAGTAATCTATAAGACATTAATTTAGAAAGTTATTGAGCAAAGTAATTAAAATATCATCTGTTAAAGTCATAGGAAAGGTTAAAATGCATGATTTAAGGATGTTAATAATAGTTTAATAAACATTAATTTGTCTGATTAAAGTTATTAATTGTGGAAAACAGAGGGAAAAATGTATATTTAAATAGAAGCATTTTTAATTAAGATATAAATTTATATAAATCTTTTTTCATCAAATGAGCAGCGCATTATTAGACGATATTCCAGATTTTAAAGAAGAATAACAACCAATAAAAGACAAAGAAACAGAGTAAGAGCAAATATTGAGAATCCTAGAAAATATGGCAATTACAATGTCTCTCAATTTAAAAACTTTGGACTTAAAGAGGAGCTCTTAAGAGCAGTAAAAGAAGCAGGATTTGAACATCCAACAAGAGGTATAAAATAAAATAATATAAATAGTCCAAGCTGAGTCATTAACAAATGCTTTGTTAGGGGAATAATTGATCTGCTAAGCAAAGGCTGGTACTGGAAAGACTGCTGTATTCGTGCTTACAGTGTTAAATACTATAAATACAGATAGTAATAAAGTTGAATGCCTTGTAATTACACATACAAGAGAACTAGCCCAATAAGTATATATATTTAATATTTTATATAATAGGCTCGAGATGAATTTTTGAGATTGGGAAAGTTTATGAAAAGCGTAAAGGTGGAATGTTTCTATGGTGGAGGTGAACCTGTATCTGTGAATATCTAAACTATTGAAACAGTGAAACCATAAATAGTAGTAGGGTATAATTAATTTTTTAATATTTAGTACACCCGGACGTCTTAAGGATTTGATTTGTGAGAGGAAAGCATTGAAAGTAGATAGATTGAAGTACTTTATCTTGGATGAAGCCGATACAATGATTGAAGATTTGAACATGAGGTGTTGATTTTTGGAAATAATTATTTTTAGAAAGGACATTTAGGACATCTTCTTAAAGTCACCATAGGAGAAATAATTTATGGCATTTAGTGCAACATTTACAGAATCAAGTAGAACATCTTTAAAAAGATTTATTGCTGACAATAAACATGTAATATTTCATAATTAATTTATTTATTTAGATTTATGAAATTACTATTAAACCAGAATAACTCTTTTTAGACAAATTAAAGCAATATTATATGAAAGTTCCAGAAGGACTTAAATTTCATTATTTAAGATAAATATTAAATACATGCAAATTAAATTAATGCATTATTTTTGTTAAGAGTGCAGAGAAAGCTGATGCTTTGGTTACAGAACTCAAAAAGAAAGGAGAAGAGTCTGTTAGATAACTCTATGGAGGTAATAGACTAGGTCCTGATCATTAAAAAATGAGATAAAAAACTTATGAATAGTTTAGAAATGGACATTTTAGATTGTTAATTGCTACTAATTTAATGGGAAGAGGTATTGATATTGATAAAGTTAATTATGTTATCAATTTTGATATGCCTGATTCTTTAGAAACCTATTTACATAGAGTAAGAATCTCAAATTTAGAATATTAGGTAGGAAGAGCAGGAAGATAAGAAACTAATGGAGTAGCCATTTCATTCGTTAAATCAGAAGAAGAAAGTGGAGATGCTAAAAAATAAACTGATGAAGAAGTAAATTATTAATCTTAATTATTAGGTTTTATAACAAATCCTTAAATAATATCCTGATAAAGTATAATAGTTGCCTTAAGATTTGTCTACATTGGATAAATTCTGATAATGATAGTATTAAATAATATAAAAAAATAGTAAATTCATCTTCAATTTCACTATCTTTCAAAAATTAAAAAAACTCTAAAATTATCACTAGAAATCAATCAAATCTTTTAAGTTCTTTAGATAGGAATATTATTTTTAGGTAATTCCTAATGATTTTAAATTTTAATATAGGATCTTATTTTAGTTTGCACTAAATGGTAGGAAATATTTAAAAGAAATCATTTGTTCACTTATAATATATAAAAGTGATAAAGTTCCAAATTAACCAAAGTTTTTGAAATTAATATAATGTTTTCTTTTTAGTTATTAAGATAAGTTTTAATCGTTAAATAATTTAAATGGACACACTTTTTTCTATGTTTGATTCATTCATAAGATCAAATTTGTCTTATTATCCAATGAATTAGCAAGGATATATAATGGAATGTTGGGAATAATTTTTGAGTTTGTTGTAAACTTAACCATTAGATTATGGGAAAATATATTCACTAATAAATCAAATGCATGAGATAGATTAGCATGAACGATAGAGTTCTACTTAAAGATAAGCAGCAAGAAATCTTACAGCAGCATCATCTCCGAGAATAATTTCTTCATAATAAAAAAATTGTATGTAATAGCAGTTAAATTTAGCTAATAATTTATTATAGAAATTTTCATAGTTGGAGAATGCAGCAAGTCCAAAAATCTAGCTTTCGAATCTTACTAGTTAATAATCTTTAGTAAATAAATAGAAAGTAAAACTATATGTATGAGAAATTCAATAATTTAGACTGAAGATTTCAATCGACATTTATTATTAAGCAAAATAAAAGAATTAATGTTTAATTATTCAGTATCTACAGATAAATTATATGCAATGGCAAGAATACAATAGCATAGTTAATCAAAATCACCATTAAAATATGCCCCGACAAAAACTAGAGGAAATAATCATTCAGCTGAGCATTACAGAGCTTGATTTATTTTTAATTTATTTTTTTTGTTGTTTTAATATAATGGGTATTTGTTAATGCATTGCCAAGAGTACTTAAACTCCTTCTGCTTTATCTTTAGGTATTATTTAGATCGATAAGAATTTACATCCTACAAAGATGCCTACGAAGGAAATGGAGGAAATTTAAAAGATTATAGATTAGAAGATCCTCCATTAGGATAAGGTAGAGTAATTATAAAATTTAGGTGCATTTGGTACAGTATGGAAAGCTATTCATATAACTAGTGGCTAATGCAGAGCCATAAAGTAAATAAATAAATTAAAAGCAAATGAGGATGAATTTGAATAGATAATCAATGAAGTTAACATATTAAAATCTTTAGTATTAAAATAAGAGATATGATAGGATCATCCAAATATAATTAAAATATTTGATTATTTTGAAGAAAATGATCATCTCTACATAGTTACAGAATTATGTACTGGAGGAGAATTATTTGATAAAATAATAAAATCTAATTATTTTTCAGAAAAAGATGCCGCACTTGCAATGAAGTAAATTCTATCAGCATTAAATTATTGTCATTAATCAAAGATAGTTCATAGAGATATAAAGCCAGAAAATTTATTATATGATCATGAAGGTGATGATAGTTAATTAAAAATAATTGATTTTGGTACATCATAAAAATATGGCAATTAAAAGTTGGAAGAAAAGATTGGGACTGTACTAAACTAAGTTAAATTCAATTTTAGGTATATTATATGGCACCAGAATTGATCGATGAAAGATATGATGAAAAATGTGATATATGGTCTGCAGGCGTTGTTTTATTCATTTTATTATGTGGTTCACCCCCATTTGATGGAGAAACAGATGAATAAATAATAAAAAGAATATAATAAGGAAATATATATTTTGAATAGTAATAATGGAAATCTGTTTCAAATGAAGCTAAAGATTTGATAATGTAATTGTTAAATAAGAATCCAGAAAAAAGATTATCAGCAAACAAAGCATTGATGCATCCTTGGATATAAAAATATACATCAGAAGAATTAAAAGCACCTGAATTAAAAAATGTATTGAACAATATGAAACATTTTAGAGTAAATTTATATAAATTATTTATAGACTACTTAAAAAGTATAAGAAGCAGCTTTTCTTTATATTGTAAAGTAGTTCATTTCTAAAGAGGAAAAATAAGAATTGTAAAAGTTCTTTAAATTTCTTGATAAAAATGGAGATGGAGTACTTACAAAATAAGAGTTATTAGAAGGGTATAAGAAAATAGTAGGTTAATCAGAAGCAGAATTATAGGTTGATTAAATAATGAAATAAGTGGATAAGAATGAATCTGGTTTAATAGATTATTCGGAATTTGTTGCAGCAACTATTAATAAACAAAAATTATTATAATAAGATATTTTAGAATAAGCATTTAAAGCAATAGATAATGATAATAATGGAGCAATTACAGTTGAGGAATTAAAGCATATGTTTGGTGCAGGAAACAAGATTCCATCTGAAGCATGGATAAAATTAATGGAAGACGTAGATAAGAATGGAGATGGAGTATTATCTTTGTAAGAATTCAAAGAGATGATGTTAAAACTTTAAATTGATTGAGTTACTATTTTATTGTTATTATGTATCATTCAAGGTTTGTATCACCGGCAGCAATTCTTAAAGCAATATATTCTTTAAGATCTCTCATGTTGGTATTCAAAACACCAATCAAATCACTAACTGTCTATCTATCACCATCTCTAGCAGATCTTCTTTATTAGTAATCATAAGCAGCTTCTTAACATTCTCCTCTTCTATCATCTCTTTATTATGTCTTAGCTTAAATTCTTTAAAGGACATCATTTTAACTTGAGGTAGTAGCATCAATTCTATCTTAGAGTGATTAAATTTCAGCGGTTAAATTAGCAATTGATGAATTGTATTTGTTCATATCTTTGTTTAATAAACTCATATATGCTTAGAATGCTCTAGTTCTGTCATCTTCAGCTTTTCTGGCTAAATCAAAAGCTTAACTTAATTAATTTTAAAGATCATCTATTAATTTAATAACTCTGCCTGTTAATTCTTAGTTAGCAAATTATTGAGTTCTGTTTGCAAGATTAGCTAATAATTTTATGGCTTTTCCAAATGTTCTAACATGTTTCATTGTGCTGGCTTTATGTGCACCTTAACTCATATGACTAGCAACTTAAGCCATAATTTATGGTGTTACATGAACCTTTTCTTCACCTTTTTATAAGAAAGATGGGGCTTATAAATTATCTGTGAAGAGTCTTCTTGCTTCAGCCAATACTGATGAAACAAATGTATATTCTTATCTTTAAGCTTCAAAATCATCAGCTTATTCTTATCTCTTAGCTGTTGTTTCATCTATAACTTTTTATAATTCAGCCTTTTAGAGTTCTTTTGCCTTCTTTTATCCAATCTTTTAATCTCTAATTGGAACTAGATCATCAAGAACAGCTTATAATTCTGTATTTCTTTATTCAAGATTGGCAAGTTCTTAGTTCAAGGCAGCCAAATCTGCATCACATACTTATTAGAAAGCTTAGTTATTGGCATCATCTTCTTTTTAGTCAGCGATGTATCTATCTTCCAAATCATAAAGGGTTTAGAAAATTCTTTCCAATGGTTCACCAGTTGTCATTTGAATAGCAATAGTGTTTAAAAGTGTTCTACCCAAATCGCTTTTTTCAATTCTATCGAATAAAGCTGTGTTTGTGGCGAAAGCACAGGCTACTAAGACTAGAAGCAATGTTGTTTTCATTTATTTAATTTATGAAAAGAACAAATGATAAAAACGGTATATATAAAATAAATAAATAAATAAATATTATTGTATAATTTTATGTATTATTGATTAATAATTTCAGCAAAATGAATCTTCCCAAGTGTTTGATCCTGCTCCACTAAACATATCTATTTTCCAGTAAGTAAATAATCCAAAAGAGTCAGCCCACCAAAGAGTTACAAACATTGGTAAGAATTATCTGCTAGCATAATTTCTTAACATTCCTGGGAAATAGTTATTGAAATTTCTGGCATACCTGTGTTTAGATTATAAGATCGAAATACCAAATATGAGTAGCAGCCTTTCTATAATTTCCCTCATAAGGACAAACTCCTTTAGGTTTTGGCCATAAATCTACCATTTCTTAAGTTACTTAAGATAGGGAGTAACTAGCTATAATTGCCAAGTATGTAGATAAGAAACAATTTAAGACCTTAACGGGGAAATATGGGATTTCTGAAACTCTTGTAAGGACGGAAAGCTATAAATGTAAATAAATAATAATTTACTTTATCCTTCATCCAATCAAAAGAGTACAATAGAGTTAATGTTTATAAAAAGTTTCTAGCGAAGAGAGGGAATGAATTTTTATAGAAATAGTATGGTCCTTCTTCAAAAGGAATTCTCCATAAAGCATTGAAAAATGAAGTATATCCTTTTTATAATTCTTTAGGGAATGTTTTATCAGCATAATATGCCATTCTAGCAACTTCAAATGGAATTCCAATAGGAGCAGTAACAAGAGCCATGAACATAGAACCAGGAATTTTTCTCATGAAACCATATTCAAATGTACCCCAAGTTCCTTAATTAAATATTTAATATTAATACTTTGCCATCCATGATTGATTGCTCTAAATGTTGCTAATCTCAAAGCCCAATCAATACCACCTGAGGCAAAAGCAAACTACATTCTAGTACCCATTGATCTTTTGAAATTCTCAAGATTAATAGTTGCTTTACTAAAATTATACAATTCTTTCATATTATTTGGTTATTCATATGATCGTAACCTTATATATAGTGTAATATGTTACAATAGTTTCCAATTTTCATAGAAATTATGCCATGTTTCACCAATAACACTTCCTAATAATCCAGATATTGCACCTCTTGTATAATTCCATCTCCATGAACTAATTAATTTAGTCAGTTAATTTACTTTTCTGGAGCATCTGTCCATACACCAGCATTATAACAATCAAAATATAAGGAGTGTCTTCTTCTGATATCGTCTAACTCAAAAAACATGATAAATTAATTATTGAATTAGATATTTTGGTTTTATATATATTATGTGTATGCTATATTTTTCAAATGAACACTTTCTTGTGCATGGAATGAGCTACTTGATATTTCTAATAACAATTATAAACTCTATTCCATTCTAATTCTTCTTTAATTCTCCATCCTAACCATGCTACAATTCCACCTGGTACTGCAGCCCAAAATAGTCTCTATTTAATTGGTAAACCTTTTATTATAGGGAAGAAAAAGAATGAGAATGAATAGACTGCTCCTCCTACTTAACCTAATCTTTCAAATCTTGATGCATCTCTATTATTAATTAGAATAAAATTAATACGCTTCAGCATGGAATACTTATTCTGTCAATTTCAAAGGAACATGTCTATCATATTTCAAGAATTATTTCACTTCTTCTTTCTCTTTTGCAGTGACTGTTTTTTCAAAAAGACCAAAGTGTTCAGGTTGATCGTATATCATAATAAAATAAATAATTAAATCTTCTCTATTTATATATATGTATATTATTCTAAAAAATCAGGGACCTAAGTTTATTTTGTATTTCAAGTATTCAAATATAGCAGGTGAATACAATAACTTAATTGATTTTTGAATAATATCTAATTCATTATTTATTTGTTTCACCAACTCTTCATGAGTTTATTTGCTTATCAATAATGATTGTTCTTCCAATTTAACACGTTCCCCATATAAATCTATATCTGCTTAATGGATTTTTATTATATTTTCACAATCAGCAATAAATGATTAAATATCATCTCTTTCTTCTAATAAATCATTCCATTCTCTCTCGAAAACATTTGTCTCTCCATCTTAAGCACTATCCCATTAAGAAAATGCTCTATCTTATTCTTTTTCATCATTTATTAATTTATTTTATGAATCAACCAAAGATTTTCTAAGCTTATTTAATAAATCCAAAACTGATTTTATAAAATGTCTCTATTTAAAATTTGAATCTGTTAATTAAACCAAAGTTTCCATCATACTTTCAAAACCTTTCAATCCCTCTACCTACCATTAAATTCAATAATTACTCTTCCTTTAATACTTCTTAATCTTCTGTTCAAATCTTTTGATTCTTCTTTGCTTAATTAAATTTTATCCATCTCAATAAAACTACAATCAGGTCTAGGTAATAAAGATCCTACCATTTTTAATGCATCATCAGATATCTTTATTAAATCTCCAATATCTCTTTTAGATTTCTCAAAATTCTCATATTATTATTTACGTAAAGCCTCTTACATTTTCAGTCTAGATTCATTTTGTTATTTGGAATCCTTCAATCTTAATAATTATTTTTCAATATCACTCTAAAAGTTACAAAATAAATTTACCTTTCTTGGCTCAAAATCTTATCCAATTCTTTTTCTCTATTTATTTTATTCGTTTTCAGCATCTGAGATTATTTATTTTAATTATTGAACTTTTACAATACTTTCTGCTTTTATAGCCTCGTAATCGAGGTTCTCTTATTCCACTCTTTCCTTTATATTATTCTTAAAAATACAATCAACTAACGTCCAAAACTTTTTATTGTTTATATTAATTCATCTACAGGACCTTATAATTTGTAATTTAGCTCAGCCATCTTCAAAATTGCTTAACCTATTTTATGTTATTAAATCTCTTTAATTTATTCCTCAATTACGGAGTTACCACTGTTACCATCATCATAGCGTAAACATGTACAAATTGCAAACAATGTTATCAATAATTTTAATTTCATTATTTAATAAATGAATAAAAAAACGAGTATATTGTTTAATTTATTTTATATAATCATTTTCAATAAAATCAATCTAGAATAGAATCTGATGTGTATAAATAAATTAATTCATGATATTCAAGAAAAATTTACTTGATATTTAGATTCTACTTAGAATTTCAGTAATAAAGAAATCAAAAATTCATTATGGTTTGAAAAAGAAGAAAGAAGGTTAATTGTTAACCTAAATTAAATGATTTGATTTATTTTTGTCTTTTCGAATAAAAGATTAGTAACTTTATATGTAAAAGAATTCAACTCTTTGGAACATAATTTGAAATAAGATAAAAAAAAAGAGATCAAATATATTGGTAAAAGCAAAGAGATGTTGATTAACATTTTGAAGTTAGATTAATATAATAATTTTATTAAAAATGTTATAAAGAATAGTAAGATTTTGCTTCGCTCATGGATCACACAAACCAACAGGCCCAATTTATGCACCATCAGTTTAAGCCAAGATGTAATGTCAAAGCTGTAATGTAGGATCTATATCAATGTTTATAATGATGGTGAATTTGAAAGGATTCCTGCTTATGTTGGTGAAAGTCTTTTATCTGCACTTAGAAGATTTAATGTAACAAATATACCAGGTATAATTGCTTATAAATACAACAGGTGATTGTGAGGGAGGAGAATAATTGGATAGCATGTTAGAGAATCCAATTTAGACAAATTCATTCGGTCCTTCATGTGGATCTTGCCACATATTAATTTAATCGCCCTGGATTGAAAAAATTAGAGACCCATTTTATTTAGAAGAATTGGTGATCAATAGATAAGAATATCCAGTTGCTAAACAGTAAAGAATTGTATAGATGTTGTAGTTCCAGATTGGCATGTGCTATTAAATTAGAGAAATGGATGGATGAGATGGAAGTATCTATTCCAATCAATGAAAATTCAGAAAATATGTGATTTTTTTAAAAAAATGATAAATAAATATATAATATATAAAACATAATCAGATAAGTTTTTTTGGTAGTGGTGGTTTTAGGATGTTCAATTCCAAACTTTGGAGTTGAACGGGAAATCTTGATTAAACATTTCTTGAAAATGGCAGTATCTTTTTATTAAAAACTCTTGGCATAAACATACTATGTATAACTTCTAGAGATGATAAATAATAATATTTACTCTCTTAATCAAAACGATAAGCATCTATGCATTCTTATTCTGCCATACTTAATTTTTTAGTAGAACTGTTGCTTTTGTTTTTGGTATCTGGAGGTTTCCTGATGGGAGATTAACTTTATTATTATGATTGTTGTTGTGTATTAAACTGTTGCTTAAAAGAACGAATCATGGAAACGGGTTTTTTAGGAGATTCAAAATGTTATGGTTATGCTTATTTTAATTCAGTTTTGTGATTAGCTGTAGTTGATCTTGATCGAAGGGCAGGTATTTCAAAAGGATTTGATGTTTTTTTTTTATCACTGTAATGATTTTTCTTAAAGAGTTTCTTTTTAAAATGGTTTTTATTTCCAGCTTGAATATAAAGTTGTTCTTATTTATTTGAATCATGATTAAGAACGCTACTATTCAAAGATTTTTAAGAAGATGAAGGTTAGCTATTTTCATTAGTGATTACACGTTAAGAATTTTTAGTAAGGCATTTCTCTTCTGGTTCTTTAGCTTCATTTTCTTGAATTCTCTGAGAATAATGAAATAAATATACTTATAAGATTTTTTCATATCTTAACTATTATTTAACAGGAGGTATATTCTTATTTTCTTTTAATACTTATTGTTCTCTAAACATTTCTTTTATATAATCTTTATCCAATAAATTGGAATTGTTACCCTGTAATTTTTATGATTACTTGATCAAATACCTAAATAATAAGGATATTATATTACGTAGTATCAACATTCATACCTTTAATAGAAACTAATAACATAAGTGTCTTTATTTTTTATAGAATTTATTCTCTAACAGTAAAGGCTCTGTACATTTCTGGTAATGTTAATGGTATAGGATCTGTTTTAGAATTAGTAATCCAAGGATGTTATAAGATTTAATTAGCACTATATCTGTGAATAGGATCTAGAGAAACACATTTTAAGAATAGATGTTTAGCCATAGGATCAAAATCATCTGGGAACTCCCACTTTGGATCTAAGAGTTTCTTTTTATAATCATGAGAATTCTCTCCTGATTTATATAAAGGATGTTTTCCTGTTAACATTTAGTAGAGTATGATTCCACAACTCCAAATATCGATAGGCTTAGAGTAAACTCTTTGACTAAATAACTCTGGAGCCATGTAAATAAGTGTTCCACATTATCCATGTAATACAATTTATCCAGCTGATAATCCAAAATCGACAATCTTTAATGTACTGAAATCGTTAGAGTCTTCAACTAGTATATTCTCTTATCTTAATTCATTTACAGTTACCTCAGGTTTAAGATCTCGATGAACTACTCCATGTTCATGAATAAACTAAACTGCTTTGAATATACTCGTCATAATGATTCTAGCTTCTTGTTATGTATATCTGCGCACTTTCAACGGACCTTATTTTATAAGAGCCATTTCTATTAGTAGTTTATTTTCTGTTTCTCTCACACCCTTAAATTAAACAATATTAGGATGCTTCATCTTTGCTAGTATTTAAGCCTCTGATATTATCTATGCTACTTTATAGTCTTTTTTAGGAAGAATCTAATTTAAACATTTATCTATTATCTTACTTTCACAGCTACATGTTCTCCTTTTCCCTCTTTATGTATAGCTTCAACTACCTTTCCAAAACCCCCAGCTCCTAAGAATTTGATGATTTAATAGTATTATTCAAGTTCTTCCATTTAATTATATAAAAATCAATCATTAAGTTAAGTGATCAAGGCAGCTCCATTCAAAATCCAATAATCAGGGCTCTTTTTACTCGGAAAATCAATCGTTCTAATAAAGTTAGTTGATTATCCTGTTGTTGATAAAACACCACCCCGTAGACCTAAAACTCTTAATTTAATTTTTGTACTAGTTTTATAAATTGGCATTGAATAGTCATTCACATTTGGCTTATAATCTTAACTTGGAATAAAATGAATTATAGGTGCTTAGACTATCAATTATCCTGCTAATTGATCCTCTAAAACTCCTTTATTGAAATCAAATCTACATCCTTCAATAAATAAACCATATATATATGCACCATTTTCAGGTGTTTATGAAATCTAATATTTATTTATGAAATACCATTTCATTATCAATCTAATTTAAAAACTTAAATGTAAATCCAAGCATATCGATTGCCACTTGATTTTTTTTACTAAATGTTTATAGTAATGAAGTTAAAAATCCTTATGGGAAGAAGAAAGCAGATATCCAATAACCTTTAGGATTTCCATTATCCAAATTAAACCAATCTCTAAAGAAATTCACTCTTTTTATCAAGTCATCAAAAAATGAACCTAAAGGTTTGAGACTTAAATATGCTTTATTTATCCAAATCTATGGAACTTCATTATTCAATACTGATCTATAAATTTTTTCAAGCTCAATTGACATTACTAACTCTCCCTTTAGAGCAGCTTATAAATTTTTTATTGAGCTTCCAATCAATTATAATAATTAATTATATCGTTAAACTTCAGAATTTAAGCATATTTTTATGAAATCTACATCCTAAATTGCACCTTAAATAATAACTTAAATTGGCTTCTTTTTCCTTTCTTATTCCTTTATTTAAAATGGAATCTTTTAGTACAAAACTTCACATAATTCCAATACAATTTCATCTGAAGTTTTTATCTTTAAATCTACTTCTCCTTATTAGAAACTATCACCTGATTAAATACTAAGAATAATATCTATTGCTTTTTTAGATTTATTTAACTTTAAGGCAATGTTTGCATTTTCATTCATCCCAAACAATTCAGGTTTATCAATATCAGGATATTTTTTTATCATTTTCCTATAACCATTTATATTCATTTCACGAGGTTATTTGTATATTTCTGATTCAGAAAAATAATAGCCATCAATCAAAGCATCCTCACTAAATTTGATATGGAATTTTATTTACTTGATATATTTGCTTAAAATTGTTAATAAACATCTTTTATCCCAATCATCAGTTACTCTTCCACCATAGGTAATCTCTCCAATTACATATAAAATTGCATCCCATGGTACTTCTTGGTGTAAATCTAAGAAATTTTTTAATACTGCCTAAGAAATTTCCAGATCAGAATCATTAAAACTAAATAAAATAAATATTTACTCATATATTTAATTCCATCCTAAAGAACCAAACTTACGACGTTCTTAAATAATTGCATGGAAGAATGAAAGAGAATAAAGTAATTTCTTCCAAGTTTCTTTCTTTTCACAATTTTCTATTTAATCAGCAGTTAAATCAGTATAAATTTTATTCAAATTCTACTTGAATCCCTTTGGATATTCATTTGTTAATTTTATACTGTTCTAAAGAACACTTACAGGGAAGTAAACACAAGAGAGACTTGTCAAGATTAATCTAAATCCAGGATTGAATTATGATTAAAGTTCAGGATCTTCAAACCATTCAATTTTCCTCTCAAGTGTTCCCATAAAAATTTTACAGAGATGACAATTTTACAATATGACCCATTCACCACTTTTTACACCACTCTCAATGGCTTTTTCAGCTATAATTCCTTAACCCTATCCTAATGATATAATTCTTAATTTTTCTGAAGATATTTTTTTTGAATTTGCAAATTTCATTATATGAGCCAAAGGATCATTTCCTGGACTTAAAATAAATAAGAGAGGAGTTTTATGATCTGTGTCGTTAAATGTGTCTTCAATTGTAGATTAATAGTTTATTGTATATTTTTTACCTAAAATTATTTCAACGTATTTTATCAAAGCATAATACAATTCTTCCTATTTCAATACTTTCATAATCATTAATTTTTAAAATGGTGTTAGTGAATCATTTATTAAGTCCCATGGATTTTCTGATTAAAGCAAATTTTCAATTTCTTTAAAACTATTAAAGTTTGGATTATAAATATGATCAATATTTTAATGAACATTAGTTAATTAATACAATTCATTCCATAATTATGGAGACAGTTTGACTGTGTTTGGCATAGGAGGTGGTTAAACAGTCAAATTTGCTCCTTTTATAAAATAATTCCACTCTTATTATGATATTTCCTTATCGTTTAATTATATTTTAACAGCCATAAAAAATGAGAATATTAATTTATGTTAATTAAATAAGCCTCTACAAATATTTTAATAAATAATTTCAGTAATATTAACTAATAGTGTAGCAATTCTAATTTTTATATCATCATTTTTTTCAGAATTTCTAATTACATTTTAATAAATTTTTTTGAAATAATTTAATGAAAATTAATACATTGGATCTATTTAAGCAAAATCAGCTATAACAAAATATAAAAGACTTCCTCTTGTAGCTACTGGCAAATATTATTTTCTAGCAGCTTCTATTTCTGTAGATTTTTATTCCTATTTAACTAAAGTTTCCTTAACTTAAATTGCATCTTATTTTGATAATTTGAGAGATTCTATTAATTCTAAATTATCTAATATCATTCCCTTAGAATTGGCTAAAAGATTTAATATCTTATCTTCATTCTTTCTTAGATTCATCATTCCTGATGAAATTCCCAATACTAAATCTTTTTTCTCATCTTCCATATCTGGTTTTTCAATTTATACAATATCACCAAGTAATTATTCTTCTAATCCTTTTTGAGTGACTGTAAAATTGATAACTGTTACTCTAATAAATATTTCTGTTAAATATTAAGGATTACAAAGCTTAGTACTAAAAAATAATTTAAAATTAGGATCAAATTCTACTTCTCTATCTCCTATCTTAATAAATTTTTTTCTACTTACAAATTTTATCTGTTTTAATAAAAGTGGCTCTAAACAATTTTCTAATTACTCTTAAACATCTTCAATTAATAAAGGTATTCCAGTTTAAACTGCATTTTCAAGATGTTTTATTAATCCCTCTTAAGTAAGCTTTAATACTTTAAGATTTTAATCTTTATATGTATTTTTGATCCAAGTATTTGCTTAAAATTAAGGGTCAATGAATAAAGGGTAAGATCTACAGTACTTTTAAATTATGCCATTTGATTTTGAGAATGAATCATTAGGTAATCCATTTGTAATCCATTATTTTATTTCTAAAGGATCTCCTAAAACAGCTTCGAAGTTATAATTTTTGTTCATTGGAAATGCTAATTCAGTTGCTCTTAAGATCCAATCTTATAAGAGTTAATTTCTATATATTTCAGAAAAAGCTCCTAGATATGTTACAGTAGAACTTGCCAAAAAAATATCTCCTAAAAGCATTTATATTTCTTCAGTTAAACTTTGAACTTTGGTTTTCCATCTTTCTTATTCATCGGCTAAACCTATTGTTAATTCTTCGGCTCTAATCAATCTTTATTGAATAGTTTAAATATCTTAATCAAGATGATCTTTTTCCTATTTATTTTAATTAAACTATATTTCTAAATCTGTTACTTTTTTTACAACTAGAGCAAGTTCTGATTATTTTTAAGCTAATATTTAATTGCCCATCTCTAATTACTTATTCATAGCTTCAACTTAGGTTTTTTTCTTTTCTATATCATTATTAGTATCTGTAAATTCACTCACTGCTCTAACCCATTCACATATTTATTTAGCTGCACCACTGTATTTTTAAACTATATTAGGAACAAATTCTGGATTACTAATAATTTTAGCTTTTATTTTATTTTATGTGTTCGGTTTAATACGATTTATATCTAAAGCTTTCATTTTTTATAAAAAATTTGGATCGGCAAGCAATTTTTTAATAGAATCCCAATCTAATTTTTCTTCAAATAATATAGCAACACATTCTAAAGTAAAACGAACTATTGGTGATGGATTATTATTGCTTCTAATTTCTGAAATATCATTTTTATTAATTGTATTTAATGCTTCCAAAGCAGCATTTAAAGTAGGTATAGCTTCATTTAAAAATTTCTCAGCTTCTGCCTTAGTTTCTTTAATTTTAGAAGCTTATTCAATAACTTATCTTTCCTCTTCGGATACTAATTATTTAACTCTATTCGCTTCTGTAGAATCAACTTATAACTTTTATAACAATTATTCTTAATCTATAGTCTTTTATTTTAGAATTGGCTACATCTAAGTCAGTTATACTTTTAAACCACTAATTATACTATTAGCTTCTTGTAATTTGTGTAATCCTAAAGATAATTTTTATTTATTAGTTTCTAATTCTTCTTTTTTCATTGTCAATAAACTCTTATAAGATTCAATTAAATCAAGAAATTACTTAGGAGTAGTGTATATTTATTTTTTTTAAGTAGCATAATAAAATTGACATTTTTGGTCTACACTCAAATGAACATGAACAAACATCTAATAGAGATTTTATCTTAAATCTTTTGTTAATTCTTTGAATTCAAATGTTGCCAAAAACATTTATGCAACATTTAAAAATGCCTCTTATGGCCATTTTTGTAGCCACTCTAAATTAGTATAATTTAATAAACTTGGAAATTTTCTTAACCAGACCCTGAATTAATCTCGAATCGGAGATAATCCTAAAACAATGTGTAAATTTGATCTTACTTTCTATACAAAGTAAGAGTAGGCATCATTAATTTTTAGTTCTTTAATTTAAGCTTAGATTCCAGAATTAATAATTTCTAAATCTTCTTTTGTTAACATATTAGGTACTTCTCCTGAATTAAGTAGATTATTAAGATCTTCAAGAAAACTTTCTTAATGTAATTAATTATCTGCAAAATAAAAAGCTATTAATTTATTTTCAATCCCAACTGCACACATAAGTCTAAATAAAAGATCTTTAAACTCTTTTTTCCCATAGTTTTTTTTAGTTGTAAATGTTTCAAATTTGCATCCAGCTAAAGCAGCTCCCAATTGTGTTAATGACTTTTTACCAGAACCTCCAATTCCTATTAACATATAATGTCCTCTCTGTAATCTTAATACTCTACAAATTCTTGTTAAATGTACAATAGCATCCTTAAATAATGCCAAATTCATTTTTGTCTAGCTCAACATGTATTCATTAATATTCTTAACAAATGAATTATAATCTTTAACTTCCTCATAGATACGATCTTATAATTCTACTTTTTTTTAAAAATCTGCAAAAATAAATGGACGTTAAGAATTAAAGAATTCTTAGACCTTATATTCTATTTTAAAATTTATTAATATATTTTTAATTAAATTCTCTTTAAACCAATCTTAATCATTTTAATTGATTAATCTATCCATAAAAACACGACATGTTTCATGTGCCCATAATCTAATAATTTATTCAGATTTCTAATAAATCAATGGTTTAGCCTCTAATATTCCTTGAAAAACTTTACTAACATCTCTTAAATTGAAAATATAATGAGATTTTTCAGGTGTAGGTTTCAAAGTATTTTATATTTCTTGATACATTTATAATGTTGCATAGACAATTGAATAATTATCGCATAAATCATTAATTTCATTCTTAAAATAATTATTTTTAAAGTATGCTTTTAAAATTCTACTAAAAATCCATGATAAGGTTTCATCACTTGAATTAGGTACACTTAAATAAACAAAATGACGAATGAATCTAATACTAAGAGGAGATCGTCCACCACCAGGAGGACCACAGGCACAAATTAAATTAGTATTATCTACATCTTTCCAATTAAATGTTTTTCTATCATAAACTCCTTTATAATCTATAAACTATCTTAATAATTCTATAGGTGATGAAGCTCCATATTATTCT
Organism: Paramecium sonneborni; assembly: GCA_905182985.1. Taxonomy (NCBI): domain Eukaryota; phylum Ciliophora; class Oligohymenophorea; order Peniculida; family Parameciidae; genus Paramecium; species Paramecium sonneborni. The sequence goes on along the minus strand of CAJJDN010000035.1, from coordinate 31,293 downwards.
AAAGTTGGCATATTAACATCATCAACAAAAAACACAAATTTTTTACCAGGAGGAGGCATTAATATAGCTCTTCCCTTATTACGTTAAGCCTATAATTTATATTCTATACTTTATTAAGTTACCTAACTAGAGGTTTTTGCTGAAAAGGTCATTTACATTAATGCAATTAAACCTTTATCTCTTAATTTTTAAATAGTTGAATTTATCAAGACTGTTTTCCCTGTACCAGGCATTCCAGTTATAAAAATTGGACAATTAGTATGAATAGCTTATTTTACAAACCAACCATAAGCCACAGTTTCTGGTGTTTAAACAATCATATCAAAATAACTCATATCTTTGATATATTAAAATTAAGGAACTATATCATTCCATTAAATATAATTAATATCAACTAATCCATCTATTTTAGTTATTCTTACTAAACAAGCAAATAAAGATCCTCTAGGCAATATATCAACTGAGAATGTATCATTTACAATACTTTCAAATTTAGAATAATCATCAGAAACTAAAGTTGCACCAACAGACCATGCAAATACCCAAACAAACAGTTTTTCTATGTGCTTTTTAGCTATTTCTTCTCTTAAGTTACAATTTAATTATTAATTATAGTATTGTATAATCATTCTCATAATTTTAATTAATCCAACTGCCATTTATGTTTCATTAATAGGTATTAATTATTTACATTATTTAATAATTAAACCCACACATTTATTAAATTAAGCCTTAATTTAAATTAATAAGTGATCAATTATATCAATACTTAAGATATCAACAAGTGTCATAGCTTCAGTATTTACTATTGGTTCATATCCTAAGACTTTTTGGTCAAAATATACCATTCCACATCTACTTACAGTTGCAGGTGAAGCAAAACTTAAATCTAATACTTCAAATATAATTCTCATTTATGTATTCAATTTTATTCGTTCGCCATTGCTTAAACATAAAGTCATCGAATCATCCAAAACACTGTTTAAATTTTCAATCCACATTGTATCAACAGGCCCATCAAAAACAATCCATTTCTTCTCTTATGTATTTGATTATGCAAATCTTCTCATTATATTAGAAGCTAAACCATCAGTCCATTATTAAGTTATCATATCGAATTATCCATATAATTCTTCAATTGATAAAGCTTTTGGATTTAATATCTAATTTTAAACCTTTTATTCTATCCTTTCATTATCATGATTAGAATCATCATCTTACTATTAATTATCAACATATTATTTATTATAGCATTCTCTTAGTACATTTTAAACTTACGATTTTCCACCCATTGTTACACCTACTAACATTACTCCAAATCTTACTTTCAATGTTTCATCAAATTGAATTATCTTCTTTACAAAATTCTCTTCTTCTTATAATTAATTTAGATCAAGAACATATTTTATAACTGTTTCTAACTCTTCATTTTATTTATTCCCTATTTCTATTCCTGGAAATAGATCATTTACTATTGCATTAAACAGTCTTATATCATTAAATAAAAATTTCGGTAAATTACTTTCACATATTGCTTTAACTAATACGACATCTTCATTAATATTAAAGTCTGCTCTTTTTTATTTACTAGCCATTACTAATAATGACTTAATTGCTCTCAAACCAAAATCATAATGATCTTGTTGACTCAATTATTCTGAACTTAATTGATACAATTTGATAATTTTCCTTGATAAATCTTTGGCATTAGAAAATCCTCCAACAAACAATTCAATTTCAGTTATCAATCTATAATCTGGAATCATCATAGAAATAGGTCTAAAAAGTACTTTCAAATTATCAGGTATTTGAGTTCTACCAGTATAATTTGGATTCATTGTAATAAATATACCCAAATCAGGATTCAATTAGATATTTTTACTAAAGAAATAAAAATTCATTTTATATTCTAGGAGTGCCTCTCTTATAGTTAAGACTTATTGTGCAATAACAGATAATACCTCTTTTGATATTCTATTGAATTCATCTAAGCAAATCCATGCTCCACAATATGCCAATCCTGCAAAAAGTTTTTCCATAATTTTAGGTGTAATTTAATCTGAACAATTAAATACTATAAAGAATCGTCCTAAAGCCTTAGCCAAATCTTTACATGTTTCTGTTTTTCCAGTAGCAGTAGGTCCTTGTAATAGAGCTCCTAATTTAATACCAATAGCTCCTGTGAGAGTTATCCAACATCTATCAGTTAAAGGAGTAACAACTATTCTTGTTGTAGATCCCAAATATTCATATCCATACATTATTTTAACATTTACTTACTTAATTTATACACTTTCTTCATCATGATAAAATCTTAATTATTATTGCCATTTAAAATCTATAATACTTTCTACAGATTCATTTCTCATATTATCCACAATATCTCTAAAATGGACATCTTAAGTTACCAAAGCCACTAAAGTTCTTCTTTATAAATCATTTAAATTAACTTTAAATAATGATGTCAATTCATCAAGCATAGCTACATTAGCATCATACCAATCATCCAAATCACCTTCTGCATTTGCCTATAAATAATTTTCTTCAGTTATTTTAGTCCAAAATATTGAATCAATAGTTATAATAATTTATAAAGGGAATTCAAATATCCAATCTTTTCTTTATGTATCTTCTAATTAATATTTAAATAAAGATTATCTCATCACACCATTTAATGAACTCTTCATTTTATCTTCAAGTCCTTTAAACCAATCTTCTACTTCTCCTCTAGCTGTATATCCTTTAAGAACTGCGATCTCACCTTCAGCAGACACCATTCCTATAGCATTTTCTTATTAATCAAATTAAATCTCAACTAAATTATCAAAGCACTTTTTTAAGTATGGTTAAACTGCTTCAATATTCTTTGCATTTGATAATATATCTAAGAGTTCATCATTTGATAAAAAATAAAATCTTTAAAATGAATCTCTTTTCTTTTCTAAAAATTCATCTAAAGCCTTTTAGATAACTTCAAAATTATTATTATTTTATCTTAATTAATTAAAATATAATCTATTTTAATAATCGTCTGCCCATTTTTTAGCTAAACAACTATCTCTGGCATTTCTCATTAATTTCTTCCACAATATATCAGCTTATTAAAATATTTTGGATTCCTTAACCATATTCTTTGCACTATATGGAGAATTCAAAATAGGTTCTAAATAAAGCCAATTTCTTTAATGTAATATCCATTCATCAAATAATTCTTAAAAATATCTTAATAAAGCTTATTATCTTTCTACCTCTGATTAAATACCTTCAACAAATTATGATGCTAATATATTATTAACAGTTAAAAGAGTATCATCAATTTTAGAAATTAAATCCTCATTATTTCCCAAAATAAATACATCTTTAGATTCTCTATAAGGTTATACAGTTATTATAGCTGATCTCCAAATAGATTCTACTTATTCTAACATTTTAACTAATTCTATTTCTTTTGCTGCTCTTAAGGCAATTTCACTTAACTTATCTTTTATTTAATCTAATCCAATCTGAGTAATCCATTAAATATTATACTTTAAATCATCTAAAGGAGTAAATGGATCTAAAATTGGCTCTTTAAATAATTATTAATTTTCTAAAATTAAAGTTCTAATTTAATTCCATTATTTATCAGATATTGCTGGATCTTTTAATGCTTAAAGTACTTGAGAAACTCCTTTGAAACCTTCAATATCTGACTTAAATACTCTTGCTACTTCATTTTTATCTAATTCTTTTGCACATAAATTAGCAACCTTTTATAATTTTTCAATTGTATTGTTCATTTCATCTAAATTAATTTCAGTAAAATGTTATTTTAACCAAGAAGAGTAATTTTAAATCCATTCGTTTCTCCCACACCATAATCTCTCTAATAATGTAAATTCATGATTAAAAATCTCTAATTTCTCAAATGGTGTATATTCCATATTTAATGCTATTTAATAATCATTTAATTTTTTAGCATGTATTTTTAACTCATCTACTTATTTTCTGATTCCTGTCACAAATGTTATCATATCACTCAAATCTGATGCTAAAGAACTCAATTATTATTCTGATACTCTTTCACTTAAATCTTTTACTGTACTATCTACTTATGGAATCATTCTCTCCATATCTTTTCTAAATTTATTTAAATTTTAATCATAATTAACCATCGCATCATCTACTTTCTTACGCAATTAATTAACTTATTAAATACATTCTCCAAATTTTTATTTATGCTAATCTTGTATCTTAATCTTTAACTCATCCATCAATAAGGCCATTGAAGTGACTTCTTAAGAGGCATTACTCAAATCTTCAAACTAATTATTGATTACATTCACAGCTTCCATATAATTTACAAATTACTCTACAGTGATAGGAGAAACTGCTATTGTAGAATATAATTAAGCAGTTTTATTTGTAAATAGTATTGCTTTTTTATACATATAATCTGGTATAAATCTATATAATTCTAAAATGCAATTCATTGCACTTGATTTAATTTTTGCCTTCAATTTATGATTATCAAATAAAATCATTCCAATTTCTTAAGTGGGTTCCATTTCTTGAAATTAATGATCTTACTTTTTATATCGATTAATCGCATTTCGATATTCATCAACATCTTTATTTTTGAATTAATTTTCAATATTTATTGCTGTATTTTCTACATACCATTTTAAAAATGGTTTTAATTTATTAGCATACTATTCAAGATGATCAAATACCACTTCCAATTCTCTTCTCATTAAACCACATAAATTTTAAAAATTTTCACTCCCTGTAATAATAGACTTAATATCAACTTTTTCAAATTATTAATTACTTTCATCTTATATATATTGTTGTAACTCAGGTAAAGATAACATCTCTTTATGTCTTGTTGTTATACGTATTACACTATTATTAATAACACTTTCAAATATACTAAATAGCTATTCTCTTAAAGTATTGAAAGATATACTTTCTCCTTTACCAACAGCTTCAAAAATTATCCAACATTATGGAGAACCCTTTCCATAATATCCTTTTCTTTTACCACCAGAGGTTTGCCGATATTATTTATTGAAATCTCTGATTTATTTTACAATATGTTCAACTGAATTTTGCATCATTTGTAATTTAGCATCAATTATAACATAATCAAGATATTTTACAAATTTCCTAAGTCTTTTAAAATGAGTTCTTATAGTAGCTTCAGTTGTAAATGGCATCTCTTTTCCAGACTCATCACCTACTAATAGGGTAGCTCTTTCTTCATCATCATCCTCTTATAATGGAATACGATGAGTTTCCTTAAAATTTATTAATGATTTTTAACAACATTCTATTATTATTTGTTATATCTAATTCTCATATGAATCAAATTATTTATCCATATTTGACATAAGATGTTTTTCTTATTTTAATTTAAAATTTTCAAGAGTTTAAGGAATAGTAGTAGATGTGTCTAAAAATCTAATTTCAGATGCCATTTATTAACATTTTCTTTTCACTTCTAATAAAGTAATTCTTAATTATTTATCTGTTGTAAACATATTAGAGACCATCAATTCTTAATTTTTAGCTAATATTTTTTTTCTCATTAATCTTTTCCATAAAAAGAAGTTTTTCCATAATTTGTATTTTCTAAAGAAATCTATCTTTAATAAATCTTAAAAGAGATTAGCTTCTCTTTACCATTCTTCAATAGTTAGAAAAGTGGCTTCTTCATTTTGATAATAAGTAATTCCTCTAGCACTTATAGTCATATATTCTTTAACATTTCGATCTTCAAATTCAACTATTTCATAATCATAAGCATGATCTCTTTTATTTAAATAACAAAACTAATCAGCCATTTCTGGATCTGTTCTAATTAAGTAAATAAAATCTAAAGGAGATAAATAAGATTGTTATTATTATTTCTTTTTTTATTTTTTTAAGATTGATGCATCTTTTTTTTTGTCTTGGAACTAAAATAGATTAATGATAGAGTCATTGACTGAAGAATTAGGATTCTATACATCATCCAAAATACTCATTCCATAATCACTTTATAGTCTATGATCCAGAGGAGATAAATTCTTAGGTTTTTTAAAGTGATCTTGAGCAAAAGAAGTATCATTTCTTATGTCTTGAGTTAGTAATGACAACAAATACTTTTGCCTGATTAATATGCAGATTGATCAAGAAGAATTCTACCTTATTAAATTGTTACGCCTAAAGTTGCTTAAGCTGATGTAATTGGTTCCAATCTCTATTTTGAAATTTTTGGTATCAAATAAGGTTTTGATGCATTGGATAGTGGTTAAGTATGTTTTCGTTCGCTAGGATCATAACGATTAATGTTTTTATAAAGTCTATTCTTAAGCTATCTTTGAGAAAGGTGATCAAAATTGAAACGTTTATTATTGTCACTATCCATAATAAATTATTAATATATGGACAGAGATTCATAAATATTTAAATATGTTAATATTAATTGAGACTCCTGCTGGTTTTGCTCTCTTTCAAGTTGCTAACACTAAGGCACTTAATAAAATTGAAAATATCTATGATTACTTGCAAAATGAGAAGCAAGCTAAAAAATTGTAAGCACATATATATATTATCAATATAGGATTACACCATTTGCTTTCCAACAATTTAAGGACACATAAGAAGCTCTTATAGCCACTAGTAAGCTTATTAATGGTAAGATTCCAAAGAAACTCACTAAATTTTTGGAAAAGAATGTTATTTCATAAGAAGTTTAAGATTAAATTGCAGGTATCAATAAATTTATATATAAATATAGTTCAGGATAAAAAACTTGCTAAATAGCTTCAAGAGTAGTTAGGATTGAATTGCATTCAAACTCCAGTTACTGAATAATTGTTTAGAGGCATTAAATCATAACTAACCAATTTAATTGAAGGTCTTTCTGAAGCTGAACTTAAAAGCATGACACTAGGTTTAGCTCATGGTCTTTCTAGATATAAATTAAAATTTTCAACTGAAAAAGTCGACACCATGATTATACAAGCTATTGCTCTTCTTGATGATTTAGATAAAGAAATTAATAATTACATGATGAGACTCAGAGAATGGTTTGGATGGCATTTCCCAGAATTAGGCAAAATAATTACTGATAATTTGATATATGCTAAGGTTGTTAAAGCCATAGGTATGAGGATAAAAACAAGTTAAACTGATCTTTCTGGCATCTTACCAGATAATTTAGAAGCAGATGTCAAATAAGCTGCAGAAGTATCTTTCGGAACTGAAATCACAGTAGAAGATGAAAAATTTATTTTATGTTTGGCTGATTAAGTTATTGAGTTAACTGATTACAGAGCTTAATTATCAGAATATTTAAAAAACAGAATGTAAGCTATAGCCCCAAATCTTACAACAATGGTTGGAGAATTAGTAGGAGCAAGATTAATTTCTCATGCTGGATCACTAGTTAATCTAGCTAAATATCCAGCATCTACAGTTTAAATTTTAGGAGCTGAAAAAGCACTTTTTAAAGCTATTAGAACCAAACATAACACACCAAAATATGGATTAATCTTTTAAGCTAGTTTAGTTGGAAGTGCTCCAGCTAAATTAAAAGGTAAAGTTTCCAGAACATTAGCAGCTAAAACAGCCTTATGTATTAGATATGATGCTTTAGGTATAATTTTTTATTAAATTATTTTAGGTGAGGGATAAGATGCTGAATTTGGTATTACTAACAAAACCTTCTTAGAAAAAAGAGTCCATTAACTAGAAGAAGGAGTTAATTATAGAGATGTGAAAGCTCCATAAAGAGGAAAAGCTAGGCCAGTTTCCTCTTAAGCATAATATTAAGAAGAGGCAGACTTTTAACCTTAAGGTGCTACATGGATGTAGAAATTTTAAAAAGGAGAAGATAAAAGATAACCAACATCAGATCTACCATAAAACTCTTAATTCAAGAAGGTGAAATAGTAATGAAAGTACATTATGTATAAAATAAAAAACTCCATGTTAATGTTTCTTTTTTTTTTAAATTCATTATTAATTCAATCAATCTAATAGGTCTTATGTAATTTTATTTTCACTTTAAGTTGCTTTCCTATAAAAGAAATGATTTTTCAAATTTTATATATTATATAAAAATATATTCATTTTTCAGAGAATATCCATCTTTTAGTGGTTTGAGAATTTGATTAAATATAAATTGATATTTCTTAAAAAAATATTTATTTATTAATGGATGATGAAAAGCAAGGATCAATTTATTTTAAGTTTTAAATAATCTAATCAATCTTTTTACTTAAATAAATAATCATAAATAGAGATCAATGTAATTTATTTATATTTTTGAGCTTATTTAAAGCTATTATTTAATTTACACATAATAAATTTGATCCTTTTTTTTGATTTTAATTATGTTAGAATATTAGGTTTTTAATGAGATTGGTAAAAGAATTTAAATACAATTTTTACCTTTTAATGATCAAGTAGACCATTTAAGAAACTTATTACAATTTTCTTTTTTGTTAAAATTTTAAAACAGTAATTTTCATAAATATTAAAAAGGAAGTTTAACTTATTTAAATAAATCCGATCATAAAAATTTTAAGCAAATCAACTCAGGTTTGCTCAAATTTTTGTAGGATTAAAAATTTCTTATAAAAAATTTTAAAATTCAATACTATTTTTATATATTCATATTTACTCCTTAATCACGAATGCGTTTAATTCTACTATCACACATAAGTAATAAAATATAAATAATTTCTAAATAATAATATCTTAAACAAAAAGCTCGAATATAATTCTTGTATTTTTGACTTCTTTGCTTTTCTTATGTCTTTTATCTGAAAGTAAAGAAATAAATCTATTATTGTTGTAAAAAAATTTGAAAAGTATAAAGTAAATTATTCTACACATATCTCTAATAAATTTTTTGTACCTCACAATTTGATATATAATTCATCTTTACATTTCAAATTGTGGTGATTTCCTTAACTAAATTTACAATAGCAAAAATATTTTTTTTAATCTTTTCAGATTCTGATTGCTACTTTAATAAGTTTGAGCAATTGTTTGAGTTCTTTGCTCTTTTTTTGCATTAGTTTAACTTTAAGATGGAGAAAAATCATTATAGTTTCAAGTCCATCTTTATTCATAATTTAAAAAAAATAATCAATGCATACGTTGCTTTATCTGTATATAATCATTGAGAATCTTTTTCAACCACCTCCAACACTCTCGTAATTCAGGTTTTGAATTTGGAAAATGATTTTAGGGATGACACTGTCTTACAAGATCAACTATTGAATTAACGAACTTTGGTATTGAAGGATCTTTGATTAAACTTTCCAAGCGTATGATTTCTTATTTTAAGCTTTAGTTTTCTTTCACCAGCAAGCTATTTTCAATTAATTGATTTTGAAATTAAGCTTCTTTTTCTTTCAATCGCATCTCAAATTCCTTTATTTTTTCTACTAAAATGTCTTTTTATTAATGAGTTGGTTCAGATGATCTGTTCATTAATATTTTTTAATGAGCCCTCATTTCACTTATCATTTATTCTTTGAATTCTAATTATTTTGTGAGTTATTCAATTTATTTTCTAAGCTCTTAAACTTCGTCTGCAACGAATCTTTCTGCAATTGGACTCACTTATTGTTACTTTAAATACTAGGAATAGTAAAGTTGTGTCGAGGAATTCTGAGAAAGCTAATTTGTTTAACGATTCATTAAATTTTATATAGGTATTTTAATAATAATATGAAATTTTGAAATATGAATGAATATTCTCTAAGTTAGACTCTTATAAATCATTAATTTAAAAATCTTTCATTAATAATGAAAAAATAAATATAAATTTATTAATAAGACAATTTAATATTGTCAGATATCATCTAAAATACAGATTAATATTAATACATAAAATATAAATAAAATTTTTATTACAATTTATTTAGCATAAATTATTTAATTATAAAAAGTAGCATTTTTCAAATTCAAATTGGAAATGAATTTTTAATCTCCTCTTGCAAGAAATTTATTCAGTACCCCAGAAAAATAATAAATGGAACCAGAATTGTGTAAGAAAGTAATTATTGATGAACAAATTTAACAATTCAATAATTCTGGCAAAAAATAATTCAAACTCTAGATAATGTAGAGCTATAACAATAAATTATTAGTCCTATCAAAACATAAACACCAGTCAAATAAAAACATCATCATTCACACATAACTCCAAGTACTTCTGAAAATGATTACATCGGAAGTTCTTTAGTACAAAAATTTTAAAATCAAATGACTTTAGATTAAATCTAACAAAGTCCTCCAAGCACTCCAAAAAACAAAGGAACAAAATCACATAAAGAATTAACTGCTTAAAAATAGGGTACTGCTACTCCAAAAAAAAAGAAAGTAATTAAAATATTTTAATTTGAAAAGAGTGCTATAAAAAGTATTTAGACAAGTGCATGGGCAATGGATATCGAAGATTAATCAGAAGAGGAGAGTCCTACTTTAGATAGATCTAGATATTATAATGAATATACATAATTGGCAGTAATAGGAAATGGTAATTTTGGTACTGTTTATAAATGCAGAAATAATATTGATAAATAAATATACGCAATTAAATGTATAAAACTTCAAGGATGCGGCAAATCATATGATGCAGTAGAATCCCTTAATGAAGCTTAAGCATTAGCTTATTTGACTGCTAAAGGAAGATGCAAAAATATTATACGATATTATACAGCTTGGAGTGAAAGATGTTATTATTATTTATAGATGGAATATTGTAATTTTAATGTCACTTCTATTTAAGTAATTAAATATTTGATTGTTTAGGAATCAAGAAGAGAAAAAAATTAAAGAATTGAAGAATTTGAAGTCAAATAAATCTTGAAAGATATTCTGTAAGGTTTAAAATTCCTTCATGAATAATCTATCACACATTTTGATGTCAAACCTGATAATATTTTATACAGTAAAGCTGAAGACTGTTATAAATTGGCTGATTTAGGATTATCAAGATTAACATAATTAAAAAAAGGAGAAGATATTAATGAAGGAGATTCTCGATATTTAGCTCCTGAAATTTTATCAAATGTATAGAATTATTTAATTTAAGTTAACAGCTCAATCTGATTTGAGTAAATCAGATATTTTCTCACTTGGTGCTTCAATTTATGAAATTATGATAGGTGAAACATTACCCTCATGTGGAGATAAATGGTTAAAATTGAGATAAGGTTTGACAATTAATGATTTTGGATCAGGTATTCTCTAATTATAATTATTTAGATTTCTATTCTATTAAATTAAGGAGATTAATTTGTAGAATGATGAATCCTAATTCTATTTTTAGATTAAGTGCAAAATCTTGTTTAGAAGATCCTTACATATATATCCCTAAAGAAAAATTCATTAAATGGGAAAAAATTAGAGGATATTAATTAAGATAATAATTAGATTTTATTAAAATTATGGAAACTAAAAAAAGATAAATGAGTGTTTGATATTTATTAAATATAAAATATAAATTAATTAAATTAAAATAAGCAATTTGAAGCTATTTTCTGTATCTCATTTAATTTAAAAATTTAGCGATTTATAATTCTTACTAAGCAATATTAAATCCTGCAAATATATCTAAGACTGAATTTTTAATATTTAAAAAATTAAAAGTTTAAAAGAATGAGTGAATTCTAAAAGGAGCTCTAAATTGGAATAGAAAATATTGAAAACTATTAATTATTAATTTAATTTTTAATTTTTGATTATATTAAATTTAATAAATATAATAAATTTATATATAAACGTATGATTAAAATTCTGGAAAATTTATCTTTTGCTGTTTAAATTTGGAAAATTAATATAAATTTTATTTCTAATATTTTTTCATTAACACACTTCATTCAATCTTATACTAATTCTTCATGAAATTAATCATTTTTTTATAGAATTAAATCATATAAAATTATTGATTAATTTTATAAGATTTTGAAATCTTACACATAAATTGAGTTATAAATTCATATTTCACTATAAGCAATTCGTGATATTTTCTACAAGATAAATGATGGTTCCTAGCTCAAATTTATTTGTCTTTTTTTAAATCCAATTAAAAAAGAGCATTAAATATAAATTTCCTAAATGTATAGATTATAAAACCAAATTTAATCCTTTTATAATACTAAAAACTTATCTAGAGAAGAACTTTAAGCTTAAATACTTTATTTAAATGAATAAATTATATATAATGATAAAAGTAATAAAAAAATCAATACTAAAAATAATAGTAAAATTTATTATTTAATAATTTCTTGCAAAAAAAACTGTGTATGGAAAATAGATAAAATAATTTGAACTTATTTAATATAAATAAATTCATTTGTCCTTCTAATTTTAAAAACCAAGTGACAAGTTCGATTCAATTTTTTTCAGAAAATTTCTTAAAGGTCCCAGACTGCACTTAGAATGATCTGCTATGACTTATGCTACTATTCCTCCTTTATCAGCAAATACAATGTCTCCACACAGTTTAATAATAGCTCCAGCTATGACATTTTCATGTTCCCCTTATATTAGATTTCTTTGTTTTATTTCGTTAAACATTTAGAAACAATAACTTATAAATCTTTCATTTAGACCAAGAGAACTTGATATTTATCTGATAAATGATTATACTATAGCTTCAAAATTATATGAACTATTAATTTTTTAAAGAATTTTCTTGATTTATTTTTCAGAAACAGAGGTTTTTGATAAAAGTTCTTTTAATGTTATCGGTGTATTAACTTATTTAAGAGCGGCTATGATAATTGCGATTGCAATAGCATTGTATTTTTTTTACTTCAATCCATCAAGTAATTCAGGTCTTAATAACATGATCCCTATTTTTAAAAGTTCTTCACTCAATCCTAGTAAAGCTAGCTGACTTTTTATTTCTTCTACGATAGCAGAATATCTCTTTCTTGCAAAGTAAGATTCATTAGTTTCTTCGATTGAAGTTTCAGACATATTATCCAAGGATAATGCAACATTGGAAGATTATTCAGATTTTGGAGGAGGAAGGAAATCCGGTGTATCAGTTCCTGCACCTATTAATCTGAATTTAGGTACAGGAAGTTTGGGAGGTCTATTTTCTGTTCTTTTAGGTATGTCCATAAGATATTGATATATTTAATATTGATATTTAAAATAGTTGAAATCTCTTGAAAATAGAATTTTAACTTGTATATTTTTTCTATATTTATGTCAATATGGTATTTTCGGATAACTTAAAATTTATATTATTAAGATCAATTTAATTATAGAAGACAATAGCATTTTTTTTTTGCAATTATTATTATTTAAACCTAACCATATATGCAATAGTTCTATCGCATATTTAAATTAGTAACATATTTAATAATGACAATACATATCCGAAGAATACCAAAATAGAATTATAATGATACAAAAATACATTAATAGATTTCATAATTAAATTTTTTTTACATTTACTTGATTTCATATGGCAAACAATTAGTTTATCATTACATTATGGAATTTAATTTATAATAATTCCTTTTTTCTTTTAATTATCTACATAAAATAATTAAAGAAATATATTTTAACTTTAATCTTTATCTCACAAAGTTTTTGCCTTCTTCAAAAGCTTATTTAATTTTGTTTTAAGTGATTTTATATTCATAATTTCATTTTTTTAATTAAAAAGTTAGTGTTATGGCAGAATATGATAAGTGGAGCACTCTTGCATTAAAAATACTTGATAATTTTTTGGGAATTTTAAATAAAAACCTTTAATCATTCAACAGTTAATTATGAATTGATAAATATTCAGCTGATCTATGAGTGATTTTTAAGATGATTTAGAAAGTTTAATATGTATTCTTCCAAAATTATTAAGTTTTTTTAAATATTTTACTAAGTAAAATAATTTATTAAGAAATATTTAAAATATTAATAAAATAAAATAAATAAAGATGAGAAATTGCAATTGCATTAGATACGTACAATTAAATAAAATTTTAAATGATTATCTGATCAATCTAAAAAATATAAATTAGATTAAATTAAGGATATTATGTGTATATATTAAGGTATATATATCATTTGAACATTTAACATTTTTCTGAATCTCTTCTTCTGTAAAATAATAAGTAAGCAGCTTCACTTACAACATTGCTATTAGTTATTCTAGCAATTGAATCATTATAATCTATCCATTTGTTAAGAACACAATTATAAGCATATGCTGTATAATGTCCTCCTCCAATGCCACCATAGTGATTATCTACTCCATAAAGATCATAAATATAATTTTAATTATCTCCTCCTTATTTAGATAACACGAAATTATTTAAATTAAGTTCATGTGGAAATTATACCAATGATGTTATCTTCTATGTTCCATTACTAAAGTAAAGATTACCTAGATTGGAAATTCTATTTGTTTTGAATCTTTTAAGATGTATAATTAATATCTAAAAAGAATAATTTATCAACATACTTAAGGTGCCTTATAGATTTCCATTTTTTTGGATGCCTAAACATGTTTTTTGCATTTATTACAATACCATTCATCTCCTTTACCTAGAGTTTCTTCTTTTGTAAAAGCTTTTAAACAATCTTCCAATTCATATTCTCCTTTTCTAATTTATAATGATTTTGGATCATTCGTTGGAAATTCTTTGCATCTTTATAATTTTAAAATTTGTATATTTTTTACTAGATAATCTGATATAATAACTTCAATAGCCAGATTTTAACTTGAAATATCAATTTTTTAGTTATCCTAAGATTAATTTTAAATATTACATTAAATTATATTTCTTTTTTGGTTGCTTTATCAAATAATTTATCTTTGTATCTAAGAGTGAATGGCTATAATTAATTTTATATTAAGATAGCAAATTCTTATATACTTTCTTCTAAATTTATTGGTCTAGGTAAGTTTAAGAATTCATCCCTAATTTAAAATTCTTTTTAAGTTAATTCTTTTATAGCCAAGGTTAAATGAATTCTAAATTTATTGTAAATTAATCCATATAGTTATTATGAAGTTGAGTTTTTATCAATTACAACTTATCTAGGAAATGATAAGATTTTATCCTCTTCATATATCTTAGTACCTTTTGCTACATAATAGAAATCAACATTAATTTAATTTGGTTAGAGATTTTACATATTTGATATTACTTCTTAAACAAATAAAATTCCATGATGTTCATTAATCCATTTAGCTCCTTTATCATAAGAAACCCTTTCTTAAATTTGATGCTCTTTAATGAGTAACATATTCATTCTTTTATGACTGATATTTAAAAGATTTTCTAATTATTTTAAAATATCTAGTCCGGTCATATCAGTGCTTAATTATAAGCTAATTTTAGCTGAGATGTTTTCACTATCTTCATGTATAAAATATAGTGAAGCTGGAAAAGTTTAAAAATTAGGGATTGGTAATGATAAACTCATGAAGGGATCAAATGTTTTAGATATTCTGCTACAAATAGGACAAACTAAAGTGGATTTATATTATCCAACCATAAGTTCTTAGATTTTGCTTTAATTTCTGAGAGTGTAGTTAATCCAAAATTTTTCAGAAGCTTATTGATCACTTTCATTAGTAATTTCAATATCTGTTACAATTGGCTTATTAAGAATTCTGTTAAGATCTTCATGTAATCCATCTAAGAGATATGATAAGAATTCATGAGAGTCTTATTAACCATATCCATAAAATTAAGGAGCAAATTTACCTATGACTTTTTTTAATTCAATTGCTGAAACACTAGAATAATTTGCAAACCACATAGATTTCATTAATTCTGCATAAGATGATGCTAAAAATCCTTTTGTTCCCAATACATTATTGGGATTCAAATGTTAAGCAAATTAATTATATACCATATATTCAGTGAATTCATAAGTATTGCTAAGACATTACAGAGCAGCATTCATAAAACATGTATTTCCTAAGTTTTATAATCCTGTAATGCCTCTTTTACTATCAGGTAATATTTTTGGTATATTACTAATACCAAACTTAGCATAAAGTTCTGAAACATTTTACTCTTTTTATTTTATATCATTTATTTCAGCAGCCAATTACCAACTTTTTCCTTGTTTTATTTCACATATCAATATATCTTATGTTGTTAAATTTAAATCATCTATTTTCATTTTTAAATCTAATTCTCTCCCTTTGATACTTTTAATAAAGGTTCCTTTCTAAATCATAGACAACCAATTCATTTAACTCTATAAATCTCTAAACTTCCACCATCTTACTTCAATACTATTATTGAATCCTTTAATGACTTTTAATTTCCTAGTCATTTCTTAAACTAATTCAAATCCATTCATTGATAAAGATGCTTCCTATAATTAATTTTCGAGAATTCTTATTTCTACGACTCTAGGAATTAACTTTAAATTTTATTATAATTATTACATCTACAATAACTCTATCTTATTCATCTTATTTCACAATAAGTCTTTTAACAACAAAAGCGCCATAAATTTTTTCAAAAAATTTGAATACTTTTCCGCTTACATGAACAAAATCAACTCCTTCTCTTAAATCATTTCTTAAAACATAGTTCAAATATTATTTTTATTAAGTTACATCAGGTAATAAATTCCATTTTATTTAAAGTAATCTTGAACCATCAATAGGACCTGGATTTATTTCAATTTCTTCGTTAATAGAATCTTCGTTTAGATTAAGTAATTATCTTAATTTAGAGACATTTAAACTCGCTATTGGATCCTCAACGTCTATTGGATCTTCATTTTTAACATATAATCTCCATTTCTAAAACCAAGCTGTAGGTATTAGATAACTGAATAATCCATCCTAATAAAAATAATCTAATTCCTTTTCTTCTTACTCTAACAGCTAAAATTGTTCCCATTAATCTTCTTTTTATAAATCTTATTTTTTCTAATTGAACATTTTATCAAATCCTTATAATATGCCTTTAATATATTAATTATCAATGCTCCTTAAATTTTCTAATTCTTATTATGCAGCATTAAATTATCCTAAATCAATGTATAGTCTTGCCAAATTCAGAATTAAATCACAATATCTTTCTGAATTCTCAAATTTTGCCAGTCTTAATATTGCTATTTACAAATCTTGTCTCTTTGTGCTTAGACTTAAAATTCGATTTAACATCTCTAAAGTCTCAAGTTTAGGACTTGTGAATTCATTCTCTAACAAAATAGTCAATTCATTTATTGCCTCCTAAAATTTTTGGTTATCCACTAATTCTTATATTTTTTCCATTAATTAAGAATAATTTATATGAAATCTCTAAAAATTAACAATCAATTTATCATATCTCGTAAACTAGCTTCTGGTAGTTTTGGATTTGTGATGTTAGCCTTTGATTAAAAGACTGGATAACAAGTTGCTATTAAATTTGAAAAACCTGAAAATGAACATCATCACTCTTTATAAAAAGAAATTGATATTATTAGACGATTAGAAGGTGTACAAGGGGTACCATAACTTATTTATGCTGGTTAAGAAGATAATTTAAATATCCTTGTTTTATAACTATTATCTAAAGATTTATCAACTTTGATAAAAAAATAAAAGCAATTTACTCTAAAAACTACATTACAAATAGCAATATAATTAGTTGAACTATTTTACTAAATTCATCAAAAAGGTGTATTACATAGAGATATTAAACCTGAAAATATTATGATTGATGAAAATAATAGATTCTATCTTATTGATTTTGGAATTAGTAAAATTTTTCTTAAAAAAAATGGATCTATTTTGTACAATATTCATATAATTAGACCATTTAAAGATAGATAACCATTTATTGGTACTTCTCGATATGCATCTATTGCAGCACATAAAGGCAATGAATTAGGTAGAAAAGATGACCTTGAATCCATGTTTTATGTCTTGTTATACTTTATATATGGGTATAAATAATGTTCAATATCAGTAAATTACCTTGGTAAAACATTAAGCATATTCCAAATGATTAAAAAATTGAATAAGTAGGAGATATGAAACTATTAAAAACAAATGAATTATTAAATGATCTTCCAATTGAATTTAAAAAGATTTATGAGTAATAAAATTATTTAAATTATGGAGATATTTAAGAAAACTAAATTATGCAAATCAACCAGACTACACAGCAATAATTAAGCTTTTTTAGTAAGCAGCTAAAAATTCGAAAATAACAATAGACACTATGTTTGATTGGGATTTATAAAACACAACATAGACAGCAAATTTTTCTCGTTTCGGAACTATATAATTTGAAGATAATTTTTAATTGGATAAACTCTCTTCCAATTAAATAATGTAAGATTCATTATCAAATTAATTTAGCCATTTAAAGACTTAATCTGCTAGTCCTGTAAAACGCAGAACTGTTGGCTCATCATTGATGAATTAACATCAGCCTTTTCTTAAGATTATTTAAGATTAAAAAAGTAAAGAAGGGTTCAGTTAAGTTTCAATAAATGAGATGAGTGAAGATTCAGAATATATTATTCCAAACGAATGTGAAAATCATTCTAATATTCGTGTGAGAACTATGCCGGATGAAATAAAAAAACCTTAAATAAAACCTCTATAATAAAACCAAACATTATGTTTAGATGATGAATGGTTAATAGAATCTGATAAAAATTTAGTAGATAATTATAAAAACTTAGAATCTATAAGTTATTAAATTACTACTATTTTTCAGAATAAATTAAAATGAACTTAAATAATATTTGTATCTTAAATACATTCTAATGACATCATATTAATACATTTATTAATGGTTAATACTATATTAATTATATTTATTGAAGTAAAAACAAGAATTAACTTAGTTGTTGTTTAATATTAAATAAATTAAGAAATATGATTTAATTCCATTTTTAAGTTTTATTTAATAAAAACAAATGATAAAACACAATTAAAATATAAAATTATAATTATATAAACTATGCAAAGACTTTCATCTTTATTTTTTGGATTTGGATTAGGAATAATAGGAATGAGTTTACTCTTAGATCCTTGGAGCCAAGTATTTAAATTTATAATTTGAAGGAAAGATTTGAAAGAATGGTAAGAGAAACAGCAAGATTAGAAAATCAATTATTGAATAATGTTGATGAGTATCTCTAAATTCAGAATGTCCTTGGATATGTTTTTATAGCTAGTTCATTTATAACAATAAATAGGTATTTTTCTTTAAAATTTAGAATTGCAATTCTTTATTTTCTATAAATTCCTGCTTTATTTTTCTACGCTGCAATTAATTATAACCATATTCTTTATAATTCAGAAAGATTTGGAGGTGACTAAATAATTTTAGGGGCTCTTTTATTAATTGCTATAACTGGGGCAATATGTGATGGTTTGATTAAACCTAAAATTTTACCATAAAATTTTGTGAGTTAGAACACTTAAGAAAAATCGAAAAAAGATTGATACAAAATCGTTGTTAAAAAGTTTCATATTTAAATACTTTTATTTGATCATTATCTTCTACTTTTCTTGCGTTCTCGTAATTTAATAATAGATCCAAGATTATTATGCTTTAAATAATTGTCGAAGTTTTTAAATTATTCAAAGCCTTCAAATAGATCAATAAATTATCCTCTAATTTTACCAGGTTCATCTTCTTATTCATTTTATTCTTACACTAACATCTTAATTGGTGAATTTAACATAGCTCCTTCTATGATTACATCTATTAAATTTTTATATTTTGATAATTAAGTTTTTGATCCTCTTTTATTAGAATCTTGATAAGCTTATTCAGATGAACTAGATAATTATTTTGGAAATAATTAATTTGATTAATCAGATCCTTTCATTAAAAAATTGAAATTTTAAGTTTTATCCTCTTATTTTAAGCATGATTTGCTCTCTTAATAAGAATAGAAAGATTCTTTCTTTTTTAAATACTTCACTATATCTTTAATTTTTGATTACTAAATATACTTTAATAAATATTACGAGTTCATCATCCTATAGTGCATCATTACAACCTTAAAAGGAAAGTGGTCTTTTTGATTCTATTTATTATGATACAGTTAAATGATATCCTATTTTTAAAGACTCAAAACTCTCAATATCAGATTCAGTTTAATTCTTTCTTACTTATCATAAAATAATATTTTACTAGGAGAATCTTATTATAAATCATCTATTAATTTATTTTTGCATATAAATAATAATATGCTATTTTTTATATCATGGGATTCCATAAGTGTATCAATTCTTCTATTAAAAGTTCTCTAAAAATGCTTTCTATCAGAAGGAACATTCCTTCTATAATTTAATAAGACTTTTGCTCTATTTGGATACCCACAAACCATAGGGCATTCTTTAATTACATGAGTAGTTTTATTGCATGCTCTACAGGTGACATCTACTATATCTTATTTATTTAAGAAAGTAACTTAATCTTTCATTTCACAAAACGTAAACTTAATCTAAATAATTAAACTTTTACATAATCTTTTGAATTTTATAATAATAACTCTACAAATTGATTTCTGTGTATTTTCAATACATATGTGAATTAAGTTGACTTACATGAAACTTAATAGTTTTATTTCTAGAAAAACTCCAAAACTCCAAATGGTAAAGACTCTCCACAAATTGATTCTAAGTATTTTTAGGATTCTTATTTATTTTTCAGAGTTATATAAAATTGTAATTCTCCCTTCTATAATATATAAAGATAGTCACTTTAATCATTTTACTAGAACAATATATATTTATAAATTACCTTGTATATAATTTATTCAGGAGCGTATTTTTCTTCAATTAAATTTTTTGATAATTAAATCAAAAATTATTCACTAAAATTTTCAGTCAAAAAATTTATTCTTTTTACTACTTTCATATTGATATCTATTTTCATTTCTTCTAATAATTAAGTAGGGATTTATTCAGCAAATTTAAAAGCTTCTCTATCATTTTCCTCTTCTGCATCTGACCATACATACTCAAAATATTTTCTTATTTTTTCTGCTAAATGTTTATCTAATCCTTTCAATCTCATATACTTTTTTAAAGCATTCATATTTTATCTAAACTCATAACTTTTTCTACTCCATTCAGCATAAATACTATTTATATTACCAATAGAATATCCAAAAATACCTACTGCTGCTACTGTCATACAAATCGTAAAAATCCTCTCTCTTAAATTTAATGGAGTTATATCTCCATATCCTATTGTTGTCATTGTTACTATACTAAAATAAAAAGAAGTTAAATATTAGGTATGCCAAGGCTCATTTTAAATATTATTTGCTATAACCCATGATATTTAATCATTTCCAGTAGAACCAACTAAAAACCAAAGACAAGCACAAAAATGAGCAACTGCCAAAATTGTATATCCTAATTTTACTAAATCAAAAATAGCTATTTAATTTGTTGATAGTTCTAATCTATCAAATAAGTTTCCACTAAATTTTTTTATCTGAAATACTTTCAGAATCAAAACTAAGTCCAAGTAATCAACCTCAAACCTTAAACTCAAAAAAAATGGAATTATAACAAAAACATCAAAAAAAAATGCTATATATAATCTAATTAATAAATTACATGTTCTAAAATAGTTTTTAGCAATCTAATATCTATTTTCTATTACTGTTCCTTTATAATAATAGCAAGTATTAAATTTAAATAGTATTTCCAAAATAAAAGAATAAGAAGGCAAAACATCGAATAAAATCTATCTAAATTGTTAAAAGCTATCATCAAATGAATTGCTTGTATCAAATTTAAAAGAAACTCTTGCACTTACATATAATACATTCATATTTAAAATTGTTAATATGTATATATTCCAAGCAATTGAAGTAAGCGATTCAGGTCTTAAAATTAATTTATTTTTGCTTAAGAAATTATAAACCTTCATTTTTCTTAAAGGTACAAATACCTACTGATTTAATTAATATTTCATTTTCTCATAAGGACTTGGTTTCTCAAATAAAATTAATAAATACCTCATATTTGAAATAATCATTAAATAAATAATATCTGAAGTAAGCCGCTTTATCCCCAACAATTTCAAAAACATTTCTATTTATCAATCTAAAACTTGTGGCAAAGTTTGATTTTGTTATAAAACTAATAAACCTTAAGATTATCATCAAAATTTCTAAGGGATATTTTTTCCAAGCTTTATTGCTAAATCCTTCAATATCATCATCTATTTGAGAATCCATCAAAAAAGGACTTTCATCAAAGTTTTTTTTATTCTTTGGTGGTTTTCCTGCATAATAGGGGCCATAATGAGATAATTTAATTTCAGAATTTTTTCCATAATTACCTATAAATTATCTAAATTATTTTAATTTAAATACTATTTTCCTGCTATTAAATCCGAGGCTCTAAATTCTTTCTTAGTTTCCTTCTTGTTTTTTTAATTTTATTTAATTTTTTTTATCAATTAGTAATTTGATTTCTATCTGCTATCAAGTAATTGTCTGCCTGATTAACCATGCAATGTTTGATTGCCTATAATATGGGTTGAAATATAATTTATACTATTTTCTTATTCAGTTCCTAAATTTTCTAATTGATTTGGTTTCATGTTTGAATAAATTGTATTTATAAATAATATCAGTAGTTGATGGTTTAAAGATTTTATATAAAAGTTGAGTGTTAAGAATTAAATTTATTTTGAAAATTGTGAAGACTTTGTGAAGCAGAAAATGAATAATTTAATAAAGGATAATAAATATTGTATCTGAGATGTTATTTTTTTGATTTTGGATTCGAAGTTTTAAAATTCTTTGAATTATTAAATGATCTTAAGATTAAAGATTTTTATTTCAATAAAGCCCTCTTTTTATTAATTAAAAAGCAATCAATATAAAATGTTTTTCCTTAATTAATACTATAAAAATGCTTTCCTGACATATCTTTTTTAATTTTGTTAAGTCGATTTTTTAAAACATATTTTAATGTAAGAAAATCTTTAAAAAATTTATTGCAAGATTTGATAGTTAGCTATAAATTTTTTTTAATCACTTTTAATACAAAAAAAAATTGGCAAATACTGAGAATAAAAAGGAAATATTGAATTAAAATTTAAGAAATTTGAAAAATTGGATGAAAATTTATCAATTACATACTTGAAAGATATCGACATTGAAAATATTAATAAACTGTATAAAATAATTTGCATTCACCATTTATTATCAAAGGTTTTTCTATAATTAAATGATTAAGATGACTAAGTAAATAATTAACTCAATTGCCCATAATTTACAATTATATAAATAGTATTTAAATAATAATAAAATTGATCTTAATATTCAGTTTACTTTTAATTCTAAGTAAATAAATTGTGTGGAATTAGCTATGCAATGAATTTAAATATCTAAATTAACATAAAGTATTGGTTGATTTTTAATTAATTATCACTAAACAGTTCGAGTGATGCAATTAAAATTTATAAATAATGAAGATGCAAATTAATAAAAGGTGCCAATCTCAATTAAATTTATAAACGATTTAGTTTCCTTACTTTATGTTTGTTATTAAACGATTTATTTTCTTGAAATATTTTATTAGTATAATGTGTTTTATTATAGATTAAAGAAGTATTTTTATAAAATAAATTTTAACTTTATTTGATCAGGATATGAATGATTATTATTGTTTAGTCTAATTATGCAATTGAATTAATTAGAAAACTTTCATTAATAAATTTAAGGTTTTAGAATTATTTCACAAGATGATGAAAAAAGTTTATACAGTTCCAACACCAAGGGAGTAAAAGCCCGTAATTTAATAAAAAAGTTAATAAAACATATAAATGTAAAGTTTAAATAAACATATGTAGAAAGTAAAGTTAATTTGGGTACATACCAGATAAACCTAAAAAGAAAGAATAGTCATAAAAGCCTTGTCGACCATATTTAATGTTTAAACCTTAGTTAGTGGAAGAGGTAGATGAGAACAACATGAAAATGATGAAATTATCTTTCCATAATTCAATAACTGACCTATAAACTTTTGAAGAGTTAATGTAAGAATAAAAACCAAGAGAATCGACTCCAAATTTAAACTAAACTCCTTAAGAAAAGACTTAAACATTTGCTAGGTATGTCTTATTTAAAACGATAGTAGGAAGTCTATGAAGCATTTAACTCATCTATGATGATAATAAAAATAGTGAAATTTTATATATATGACTTATTTAAGTCTTTTAATATTGATTTTTACATATCTACATTTTTTTTATTTAAAAAAATTTCCCTATATGAAACACAATTAACAACTTCCAAATGCTCACATGAGAAAACATTGGACAAGATTTGTAAAGACATTTTATAATCAACCAGCAGCCAAAAGAAGAAGATAATTAAGAAGAAGAGCATAAGCTTTATGTATGATTAATTTTGATAATAATAGCTGCATCACCAAGACCAGTAGAGCTTCTTCGTCCAGTTGTGAGAGGTTAAACTATAAAGTATAATAATGTCTAAAAACTTGGAAGAGGATTTTCTTTAATTGAATTGAAAGAAGCAGGACTCAATGCAGCTTTTGCCAGAACAATTGGAATTGCTGTTGATCATAGAAGAAGAAATTAAAGCTAAGAAGAATTAAATAACAATGTTAAGAGATTAAAGGCATACCTTTCTAAATTAGTCGTTTATCCAAGAGTTGCAGGTAAGCCAAAGAATGGAGTTGTTAAGGATTCTACAAATGAAGTTGTTGCTTAACCAGTTGCATAAAATACTAACCCAGAGGTAAAAATCTAATATTATTCAAGGTTATTACATTCTAAAGAACACCAAAAAGAGAAAAGGCTACTGTTATTTCTAAAGAATTAAGAGCAAAGAATGTTTACAGAAGATTAAGATAAGAGTGGTATAATGCTAAATTCGTTGGTGTTAAAGAAAAGAGAAAGAATGCTAAAGAAACCAAAAAATGAAGCATATAATAGTATAATACAATATATTTACAATTAATTTATTAACTTATAAAAAAGCTAAGGATTATGTCAATGAAAAAATAATTTACTGGTGGTAAAACAACCAGATCAAATAGTAAATAATCTGTGAGTAATCCAATTTCGGTGAGAAAACGATTTTCTTCATTGTGTTCACCGTAATTGATATGATTTTATATGTTGAATAGGTCCGACAACTAGAAGTAAACTGCTTGCGTGTTTTGTCAAAAGTTCAAAAACTGTAAAGAAGAATCGTATGCTCCACTTTTAAATAAAGCATTATTTGCAAAATATTCATCCTCCTAAAACTATTATTATTCAAAGGATATCAATGATATTATAGAAGAAGAGTCAACTCCTGCAGTAGTATTTTATAGAGATTTAGAAAGTATGATAGAAGAAGAGGAATATTTGAAAAGGTAAGAATGATACTATATTTTGTAGATCATATGTAAAAAAAGAAGCAATATAAAAAGTGAAAGCCTTATAAGAATATTATAAGTATCACAAGGATATCCCGCGATTATTTATGCAAAATGTTTACTTAACCATAAATAAGTTCCATGAAAAAAAGAGAAGATTGGAATATGCAAATATAAAAAGGAAGTTGAATATTCCAGATGAGGATGTAGTAAGTCAATCACTAAATCTAGTAACCATCCAAAAAGAAGGAGAAGAAAAAACAAAAACATAGTGATGAAGATCTGACAATTGGATAATTGAAATATTTGTTGAAAGATTTAAAATTGGACACTAATTCATATCTTCAAAAAAAAGTAGATGTTTCTAATAGTGTTTAACTAAGAGAATTTATTTAGTAAGTTGGATAGAAGTATGATTGTCTCGGATAAATATCAGGTTTATTAACAATTGATTAGAGCAATAGTTTTCTCTTAAGATCATAAGACCTTTCAACTATTACTAAAAATTTAAAATCTAATTATATGACTAATATTAATCCTAAAATTAATAAAAGTTCTTAATTATAGAATATTGATTCAAAAACAACTCATCAAATTAGTTATTAAGGAAGTTTTGATAAAATTAACATAAATCGATTACAATTTAACTAAGGTGAAATATCTTCTTTAAAGGCAGAAAATTCTGTGAAGGTTGGAGAGTAAACAAAAAGATCAAATTAAGAGAAATCTCCATAGAGATGTTCTTAATAATCATAATTGATGTAAAAAGTATACTCGCAAATTGAAGGATTTGCCAACTTTGTACAATAATAGTAAACTATGCAGATGCAATAATAAAAAGTTAACAATGCTTAAAAATCTAATTCTTAACGTAAAGTTAGTGCAAACTTTAATACAACAGAATGTTAATTAAGATTACCAAGTAGATAAAATACAACATAAAAGTAATCAGCTGATTTGTTATCTTATTAAGTTAATTTCTTGTAATTATTATTGATAATCCATTAATAGAAGAACCAGAGTAGCCTCATAACTATAAAAATATGAAGATGATAATAAAAGTATTTTTAATATCTATATAAAAATAGGTAAATAAGCTTTGGCAACTGATAGAGTCTAAAGATAGAGTGTATACAACACAGGTGATTATAATGTATAGAAAACAGGATCTAAAAATGCGTAATTTATGTTTATTTATAAATCTAGATAAAAGTTACCTCAAAAGTTCACTTAGTATGCTCTGTCTACATTGAGAGGATTATAGGTGAAGAATTCTGATTAGAAGAAGAAATCTACTTTGATATAAAACAATATTTTATCGGCTCCCATTCTAAATGCATAGTTAATGCATTACAGAACTAAATCTCAAGATAATTTAGGAATCCATAAAGGGTCACCTCCAAAATAAAGTTAAAAGCATGAAAATTAAAAGGATCCATTTAGAATAACGAATAATATTTGTGTTTAAGGTTCAACTAAAAAGGGAGGTGGTGTATACAATATCAACTAAAACAATATAGTTAATATTTATATAGAGGATCTGAAATCATCAGCTAAATTGAAATAAGGAGGTTCACAAACTGCTCGAATGAATAGTCCGTTAAAAGGTAATCCTAAAGGAGTGTTCGAAGCTTACAATACCCAGAGGACAAATTTAAGTCCTATGAGTAAGAAAATGCCTTGATATAATTATCTATGTTATTGCTAATTTGTATGAATATTATATCATAATTATTTAAATGTGCTAAATTTATGAGGATTAAATGCTGTAGAGCATTTAGCCATAGTAACTGATTATCTTGAAATAGCATCAGTCATATAGAAATTCTACTTATAATATTAAAATTTACATCGATAAGATCTCTAAAAGGAGTAGCTGAAATAGTTTATTTTGATGATTCAGGTTTTAAAGCAATCTATCCTAACACAGATGGCTCAATATAATCATATTTCAATAGATGGGGAGCAAGTTCAGCAATTCTGTATCTAACCTATAAAAAAATAAAATGAATATACTTCTTCTAAAGTATCATATGGTAAAGCACATCCACATTCTTCAGATAAGGCTCTTAAAATTTCCCAATCTGATTTTGCTCCTGAAGGTGGTAAAGCTACTAATTTAGTTGTTTAAACTCTTCCTTCAGTTGAAACCTTTTTAATACATAAAAATATTACATATGTACCATTCTTTTCTGTATAGGTAGCACCTGGTAATATGAGATCTGCATAATAAGCTCCTTCATCCCCATGACTACCAATATAAATTACATATGCATCTTTTGGAATATCTTATGCATTTAAATTATTATCAACTCCCAATAAAATAACTACTTTTGGTGTTACACTACTTCTTCTAGCTGTAATACCTAATTCAAGAGCATTAATTCTTCCTACCTCTTTATGTAAAAGATTAAATCCATTCCATCCTTATTAAGGATTAATTACAGCTGAATTTTAAGCTATCTTTTTTAATGCATTATGGATAGCATTTCCATCAGTTCTTTCTAAAACACCTGCTCCTGTTAAAATCATTGGCAATTTTGCAGATTTTAATCTTCCAGCAAATGGATGAGATCCATTAGCAATTTCATCAAGAATAGAAGCATTATTTCCTAAATGAACATAATTATATGTTAAATCATTTGCTGGACCTATTAAAAATACTTTTAAGTTGTTTTTTCTCGTAGCTCTTAAAATTCTTGAATTCAATAATGGTGATTCAACTTTAGGGTTAGTACCTACTAATAAAAGTACATCAGCTTCTTCTACTCCTGTAATTCTAGAGTTTAATAAATAATTAGCTCTAAAATCTGCATCTAATTAAGGTACTCCTGTTCCTCTTATTTCAAAATTATCACTATCAAATCTATTCAATAAATCCTTTAAAGCAACTATAGATTCACAATCTGCAAATTCTCCAATCACTCCTACAATTTCTTCTCCTTTTACAGATTACAATTTTTTAGCTGCTTACTAAATTGCCTCTGGCCAATATAAATCTGTAAAATTTCCTTAAGCATCTCTTGCTAATGGTAATGTTAATCTTTATTTTTTTAATCCGTCAAATGCTTATCTTGATTTATCATTTAACCATTCTTCATTTACTTCTTCATGAATTCTAGGTAAAACTCTCATTATTTCAGCTCCTCTTGTGTCAATTTGAATTAATGGAATTATTGTATCAAAGACATCTACAGAATCATATGATTTTAATTCCCATGGTCTCGATGTGAATGCATAGGGCCCGTTGGTTAAAGCACCAACTGGGCAAATATCAGCAAGATTTCCCTATAACTCACTTGTGATCATTTTGTCGATGTATGTACCAATCTCAGTATTTCTTCCTCTTCCACTAGTTCCTAATTCAGTTACACCAGCATATTCATCTGAAAATCTAATACATCTTGTGCAATGAATGCATCTATTCATACTTGTAGCCACTAAAGGACCAAAATTTTTATCCTCAACAGCTCTCTTATATTCATTATGTCTACTGTCTCCATAACTAGACATAGAATATTTAGAGTATACCCATATTACTCAGAAATATCTTATAAATCACATTCGCCACCTTAATCACAGATTGGACAATCTAATGGGTGATTTGCTAATAAGAATTCCATTACACCTCCTCTTGCTATTCTTGTCTTTTCACTTTTTGTAAGAATTC
The DNA here is from genome assembly GCA_905182985.1 of Paramecium sonneborni. Classification (NCBI taxonomy): domain Eukaryota; phylum Ciliophora; class Oligohymenophorea; order Peniculida; family Parameciidae; genus Paramecium; species Paramecium sonneborni. The sequence goes on along the minus strand of CAJJDN010000035.1, from coordinate 2,275 downwards.
TCATTCCAGGTGCTACTTATGCTGCACATGCTGCTACCTTTTAGAATATTCATTTAATTATACAGGTTTTGGTGATTTTTCTACTTCTACTAAACACATTCTACAATTGCCTGCTACTGCTAATCTTTCATGATAACAGAATCTTGGAATAATCACACCTGCTGAATAACACGCTTAAAATATTGTTGCTGATGGATCAACCTATAAATGATCAATCTTATATTTCTACTTTATGTGGAACATCATCAATGAAAATTTCTATGAGATTCTATTATGTTGAGAAAGCTTAGAATTATTTTTTCAATAATTATTATCCTTTCTTCAATGAGAATCTAATCATTATTTTTATATATCAGATATATTAAAAACTATACTATTATTTTTTATTATTATTTAAACACAAACAATGAATTAATATAATTAGAACCCTTAGGAGATATAGTTTAATTAATTTAGCGAAGAACCTAGCGATCAACTTGAAAATGAAAAAGTTCATATTGAACATCAGCAAGATCCTAATCGTAATCGTACAAATTCTTAGGAAGAACAGTAAAATCAGAATCAAATAAGTTTACCTTCCAATTTAAATGAACATCAAATTCATGTTCAAAATTTTTATTAATCTGAAAACAGTATTAATCCAGATTATAATCAAAATCAGATTAATCTAATGAATGATCATCAATATAATGATATCCATAAAAATTTTGGCTCAGACGATATTAATAATGCTCATGATAATGCAAGATTTTGTGAAACTTAAGATAAAATGAATAATGTTAGTGAGAATTCAGAATGTGATGAACCTTAACCTTAACCTCAATCTCAACATCAACAAAATAATTCTGGTGAAGGCCATGATTACAAAGGAGGAAATGAAAAAGATAAGAAGGCTAATAGAGGAGAAACAAAATTTAAACAAGCTTTAAGTAAATTAGGAATGAAACCAGTTTATGGAATAAACCGAGTTACAATTAAAAGAGGAAAATAATATCTACTTTATATTGATAACCCAGAAATATTAAAATCAGTGAAAGTTAATAATTCCTATATTGTATTTGGAGAAGCTAAAGTTCATGATCCAACAAATTAAATTGGCAAATAAGAATCTAAAAATTTAGCTTAATAAGTGTAAAATTCTACTATTTCATCTTGGCTTAAAAATAATGAAAATAAAAAATAAAAATTAATTTAAAAACCAGAATAAATAAGTGACGAAGGTATTCCACCTGAATCTATTAAAATGGTCATGGAGCATTGCAAATGTGATAAAAGAAAAGCTATTGAAGCTCTTCAAAAATCTGATTATGACATAGTTCAAACTATTCTTACCTTAACTGGATGATAATTAGTTAATGAATGAGTAGAAATATTTCTTTATTTAAATATATTTTATTTCATATATTAATTTATCTAAAATATTTATACTAAGAATATTTCTTATACAATGAATTAAATAAATTCTATCTAGTGGCTTTTTAAGAGCATCTTTACAATAAATGTAATTTATTCTCATTGAAATTGCTAATAATTTCTAATTCCTCATGCTATATAGGATTATATTTCTTTTATTTTTGAATCAACAAAACGAAGCAGCTGCCAATTGACGAGTATTTTAAGTCTAAGGTTGCAAGAGTCAGTTAATTTCAATTAATAGTTGCCAATTAAAAAAATGTTTAAAATATAGAGGGCAGATATTTTCGTATTGTTTATCTGGGCTTTATTTATTTTTTCATTTATAAATCTTAATTAAATTTAGCTATCTTGGATTCTCTCCTTAAATTTTATAATATTTCTGTTTTTTTCTTACCTATTTTTTTTTGACTTAATAAAAATATGTGCAAATGTAGACTTAACTCTAGAAATTGATTTAATTGCAGTATGGATAGACTTATAATAACTCTTTTAGGAATATTATGTTTTTGAAGAACTAAAAAATAATTGTTCAATAAATTACATATGAACCTAAATAAAACAATATTTACTTAAAAAATAAATTACAGTAAGAATAGTAAGATTAAAATTAAGCTGTTTTAATATAAGTGATTCAGTATATAAAATTTATAAAATATTTTTAGAAATTGGAGCTGTCAACCTATATCTACCAAGAAAACTTATAATTAAAAACAAAGTTTCTTATTTCAATCGAAATTTTGCAGATACATCTATTAGTCATTTTATCAAAATAATTTTCCTTTTCTGATTTATTTAAGGCTAATGGTTATAGTATTGTATAGATTTTGAATATTCTTAGAAATTCTAGGCATAGAAAATA
>CAJJDN010000034.1:606288-653300 GCA_905182985.1 Paramecium sonneborni | reverse complement strand
TTGTGCATTTTTAGGCTCAAGATGAATCGCTTGATTATAATCGTCTAATGCTTTATCCTTTAAACCAATATCTTTGTATAAAATGCCTAATATAAATTTTAATAACTGACCTCTACTCTAATAGGCCTGTGCATTTTTAGGATCAAGTTGAATTGCTTTATTGTAATCATTTAAAGCTTCATCTTTTTTCCCAATATCTTTGTATAAAATGCCTAATATTAATTCAAATAATTAACCTCGATTTAAGTAGCCCATAATATAGTGAGGATCAATTTGGATTGCTAAATTGTAATCTTTTAGTGCTTCCTCTTTTTGGCCAATTGTATTGTATAAATTACCTAATTTAAATTAAATAATTCACCTCGATTGTTGTAGGCCATTGCATAGCTAGGATCAAGTTGTATTGCTCGAGTATAATCGTTTAATGCATTTTATTTTTCGCCAATTTTATTGTTTAACATACCTGATATTAGTTTCAATTATTTACCTCTACTGAAGTAGCCAATTGCATTTGCAGGATCAAGTTGTATTATTTTATTATAATCATTTAATGCTTGCTCATTTTCACCAATATTACTGTATAAATAACCTAAGATCATTCGACTTAATTAACCTCTATAATAGTAGGCCAACAAACAATCACTCTCTACTTTTATTGCTAGTTCATATTACTAAAGAGCTTATTCTTCTCTCCCCTAAATCTCCCAAAGGGTTCCTAAATTAAAATTTTTAATACCAATTCTACAATATGCCTTTGCAAAATTTGAATTTATTTCTAGACATTTCTTACAGTCTTGCATAGCTTTCATATATAAATTTTATCTCCAAAATATTGTTGCTATTAACTTGATTAATACATTTACCTCTTTAATAGAAACTCTCTATTAATTTGTCATCTAATTATATACTCTTGTTTAGATCTTCTAAACCTTTATCATACAATTCTAATCTGTTAAATAATTCTCCTAAGAATATAATTAATTGTATTCAACCTCTCAAAGTGTATGCTTCAGCAAATTCGGGGTTAATATCTAAGGCGTTGTTAACCTCCTTCAAAGCTTCTTTGATTCTACACATTTTTTTTAAATTCTTAAAATATTTTATACAAAAAAATACTTAGCTTTTCAAAAAATGTTTTGAGGCTGCCAATCTATTCTCTTCTTCAAAATTAGTTGTCATCATATTAAAGATAACTAAATTTAATTGAATAAAATTATAACTTTTTTAAGTTATTTCAAAGTGCTTAAATGTTAAAGTATAATAAAAAATATCTATTTAAATCTAAATAAAAATATAAATATTGATTAGAACGAAAATAATTTACTAGGGCTTTTGTCATTTATTTAAAATAAATAAATGTTGAATTAGCAATCAAATGAGAGTTAAGAAAACTTGATTTAAAGCTTGCTTTGATCATTTAAAAATAATCAATCTTAATGACTTGACTAAATAAATCATAAATAGTGTAAATTAAACCCAAAGAAAAACAAATAAATCTACAATTATTTAGAAGAGCCCCAAAAACTAAATTATCGAAAGAATTAAATAATCCAAATGCTCAACAGCTACAGAAGATTATAATTTTATTTCTTATAAAACATATCTTATGATATTAGAAATTATGGAGAGGTTAGTGCAAATAGTATAAGATTCAAATATTTAAGAATAAACCTGTCAATTAATTCAGGTCTTAGATTGTGGTTAGTATATTGGGGTTACTTATCATAAATTCTGAGAGAACGCAACTACACCGATGCAAATTGTAATAGCTACTTATTTATCTTAATCTTCCCAAAACCCCTAAGTATTTGAAAAATGAGCCAAAAAAATGAATCTAATAAATTTATAAATCCAATCGAATACTGATGAGACAAAATAGAAAACCTGTTTTGATTCCCTTAAAATTGATGAATAATTGAAAATACCTAAAATTGAATTAGCAGTATTGAATTATAACGCTTAGGTTAGATAAAATGAACTACAAAAAACAAACTTAGCTGCTTTACTAAAAAAGGTGATTAATTATTCAAAATCATCAATAATAAGATAGAGAATCGGGGGGGTAAATTTAAAAGAGCAGAATAAACAAGATAAAACGAAAAAGTTACTCATGAATATGAGGTACATTTTCAAACTAAATTATTACAAATATGNCTCTATTAATTTGTCATCTAATTATATACTCTTGTTTAGATCTTCTAAACCTTTATCATACAATTCTAATCTGTTAAATAATTCTCCTAAGAATATAATTAATTGTATTCAACCTCTCAAAGTGTATGCTTCAGCAAATTCGGGGTTAATATCTAAGGCGTTGTTAACCTCCTTCAAAGCTTCTTTGATTCTACACATTTTTTTTAAATTCTTAAAATATTTTATACAAAAAAATACTTAGCTTTTCAAAAAATGTTTTGAGGCTGCCAATCTATTCTCTTCTTCAAAATTAGTTGTCATCATATTAAAGATAACTAAATTTAATTGAATAAAATTATAACTTTTTTAAGTTATTTCAAAGTGCTTAAATGTTAAAGTATAATAAAAAATATCTATTTAAATCTAAATAAAAATATAAATATTGATTAGAACGAAAATAATTTACTAGGGCTTTTGTCATTTATTTAAAATAAATAAATGTTGAATTAGCAATCAAATGAGAGTTAAGAAAACTTGATTTAAAGCTTGCTTTGATCATTTAAAAATAATCAATCTTAATGACTTGACTAAATAAATCATAAATAGTGTAAATTAAACCCAAAGAAAAACAAATAAATCTACAATTATTTAGAAGAGCCCCAAAAACTAAATTATCGAAAGAATTAAATAATCCAAATGCTCAACAGCTACAGAAGATTATAATTTTATTTCTTATAAAACATATCTTATGATATTAGAAATTATGGAGAGGTTAGTGCAAATAGTATAAGATTCAAATATTTAAGAATAAACCTGTCAATTAATTCAGGTCTTAGATTGTGGTTAGTATATTGGGGTTACTTATCATAAATTCTGAGAGAACGCAACTACACCGATGCAAATTGTAATAGCTACTTATTTATCTTAATCTTCCCAAAACCCCTAAGTATTTGAAAAATGAGCCAAAAAAATGAATCTAATAAATTTATAAATCCAATCGAATACTGATGAGACAAAATAGAAAACCTGTTTTGATTCCCTTAAAATTGATGAATAATTGAAAATACCTAAAATTGAATTAGCAGTATTGAATTATAACGCTTAGGTTAGATAAAATGAACTACAAAAAACAAACTTAGCTGCTTTACTAAAAAAGGTGATTAATTATTCAAAATCATCAATAATAAGATAGAGAATCGGGGGGGTAAATTTAAAAGAGCAGAATAAACAAGATAAAACGAAAAAGTTACTCATGAATATGAGGTACATTTTCAAACTAAATTATTACAAATATGTATTATTTGTTTTTGAAAACAAATTTATCTAAATTATATTAAATTATATATTCGTAATATTTTTACATAATATATATCAAATAAAAGTATGATATTTCTTTCTTAATTATTTCTATTAAATCAAATATTTTAAATAACAAATAATTCTAAAAGAATTTCACCAAAAAAAGACTTATAAACCTGGATAAGATTAAGAAATTTACATTAATTTCTGAAAACTTAGATTCCTATGAAAATTTTTGTATAAAAAAAGTCTTAATCAAATTAAAAAGATGATGTTAAAATTTTAATATTATGTCTTTGAATTTAACTAAATATAATCTTCTGAAATATTTCTATAAAATTATATTAACAAGGATAATCTAATTTTGAAAGAATAACCAAAGTTGATTTAATTGAATAATTTATATTTAACTAGTAAATAGCATCTAATAAATTACCTGGAAATAATAAATCTATATAATAATTTATACATTTTTTTTCTTAATTCTACTATAAATTTATTTTTATTAAGTAATGAATTCTTAGATCCTCAGAAAAATAGAAGCTCTTAGAGTTTACTAGATAATTGGAAATTTTTTAGGTAAGTTATTTTTTAAGACTTACTTTAGAATAATATATCAATATTTATTTTAATTTTTTTAATCGGATATTAACTAATATTTTATCTATTACTCATAATAATAAGGAGCATAATAATTGAATTTAAATTTCTAATTCTTAATTCTTTCAATCAATAGTAAATTTAATAAAAATATAAACCTATGCTTAAATTATTCCAACTTGACCAACAAATATTTTTAGAAAACTTCTGCTAAATATTACGTGAAATAAAAGAATAGGCTTAACAAAATTAAACACTTGTAATGAAAAAACTAGAATCAGGGTATATAAGTATTATAAAAATAGAAATTCTTTGTGTTGGAATCTTCGAGGGGGTGGGGGATGTATATGGGGAAGCAAATCCTAAATACACAACTCAGAAAAATAAAGTTAAAGAAAATTATAACTCCCTTAAAATTTTGCATCTAATTTAGAAAAATACTCTGAATCAATAAATTAAAATTCTAAATAATTATTGGATAATGACAATAGGGAAGAATTATTAATTGCTATTTAATGGTTTATTTACAATAAATATTATATCAATTAATTAGTTAAAGATGAATGTAAGGCAATATAATATTAAGAAAAAATAATAGTTTCTATAGAAAAAATCATCTAAACTATTCCTACATTTGTGAAAGCTTCATGTTTTTTATGTCATGAAGTATTGCAAATTCTTAATGATCTTCTAAGATTTCTTTTTATTAGAAAAAGTAAATTTGAAGTTGAAAGCAATCTTTAAGATAAACTTCTGCATTAAATTATATCAGCAGAAAGTTAAATTTAAGGCAGCCTTATATAAATTTGGGAAACAGGAATAAAATTTGAGCTTTAAGTGGCTAAATTAGCTCTTGAAAATTTATAAACTAGAGACGGCTAAGAAATTGTATAAAATTTAATAAAATGATTGGTTTTCTCTATTTTTACTTAAAACATAACTGAAGGTTTTTTAGATCAAATATTTCAGGCAGGAAAATATTTATTTAATTAAGCATAAGCTAAAATTGCTGAAAAGTAATATGAGTTTTATTTTTTTTTTGAATAATTAAAATGGAATATCATAGAATCATTACAAGAAGGAAATACAAATACTATTTTATTACAAATAAAATTATCTAAAGCATATGAAGATTATATACTTAATTCGAAAAATTGGATGCCACATTTTTGTTGGGTGAAAATGCTTTCTGATTTAATTTCATACAGACCTTTAGTTCATAAAAAAGATTTGTTTAAAGATTTTTAAGAAGAAAAATAAAACTAATAATGGAAAATTGAAAGAAATTCTGAATTCATTAGAGTTTCTTCTTATGATTAAAATTTTGGGACGGTTATCTTTAATAAGTAAGAATTTAAGGATATTTATATAAATTTTAGAAAAATAGAATAGTTCTAATAATTTTTGATGTTAGAATATGGTTTAAATTAAGAGTAATAAACATTTAAGACACTTTTAGATTATGTAAAACTAACTTTGTAATAGGATGAAAAAGAATGTGATGATAGAGATTTAGTAAATTTTCTTCTTTTTGAAAATCCTAATCTTGATTTTTTAAAGAGTAATATGAATTATTTAAATTATTTGAATGACCAAAATAAAGATTTAGTCACCAAAATCTTGTGGGAAAATAATGATTACGAGAAAAAACCATTGGAGCTAATAAATTAAAATCTATTTAAAATTACCATAATAATTTAAGAAATATTTATCCAAATAAGACTTTATCAAAAGTAGATATATTTGGCGAGTAAAATAATCTAAGTTGTTCCTATTCAGAATAAGAATGAATAATAAGAATTAAATTAATTATTTAATTAAACTTAAAGCTAAAATTTTTGTAGACTTTAATGTGAAATAATCATGAGAAATTCAACAACAACAGAAACTTTGAAAAAGGAAATTCAAGATGCTAACCAATATTATACGAAATTCATATAGAATTTAAAGAAACATATTGCAGTGCTTGTGAATTATGAAAAAGAACTGATTTAAAAATAGGATCAACAGGAAAGTGTAACTACACTTATTAAAAATATAAGCGAATTTCCTACAATGTTGAAAGAAATATTTAATTTTCAGATTTATCAATAATTTATAACTATTATTTGTGAATAACACAACAAACTGATTGTTACAGAAAATTAAAAAGAAATATTGTCATAATAAGTTAAACTGCTTTAATTATTATAAAACGTAATCTAGTAAATCTAAAAAAAATATTCAAAAATGAATAAATGGATACAAACTATGAATGATGATGAAAATACTTTGTTATAATTGATAGATTAGAAGAAGTAACAGTAAATTATCGAGTAGATATAAATGATATAAAGTTATTTCAGATAGGAATTAGAGGAAATTAAATCATTAAAACTATCTTCTCGAGAATTTCTTGATTAATCCAAAAAAGATGAGCTCAAGACTTTAATTTAAAAAAATAAGGAAAAAATTAAAAAAAATAATCTGAATCACAATTAGAATAAAATTTATTTTTTAACTGCCTCCAAAATTTAAATTATCCTTTCTCAAATAAAATCTTAAGCTGATATCAAGAAATTAGATGATATCATACAGATGTACGAAAAATCCATCTAATAGAATTAAACTCAAATGTCCTTAATATTGAGATCTAAAACTACTATAGATGGAAGGTAAAATTTATAAAAATATATTATTAATTTTACTAAGAATGAAACATTGATGAATTAGTTTATGGATGGAATAAAAAATCACATTGAAAATTTATAAAATTTTTATGATTATTTAAATGTCAAGGATAACAATGATGATGAACTTATATTTCAAGAATATATGAAGAAAACAGTAAAAAATTTTCAAGCAGAATTTATTGATAATATAACAAAATTAGAATGCTACGAACTAAACCAGAATGATAATTCTTCATTAGAATATTAATTTAGACAAGTAGCTAACTTTTTTCAAACAGTTGCTATTTCATTAAATTTTAAATATTCTGATTTGGAGTTTAGAAATCCACAAAAAAATGCAAGAGATCGCAGTTCTGATTACAGAGTTAGGGAATGTTTATTTTTCAGTGTTATGAAAATTCAAAATATAATAAAAGAACCACAAGTAATTCAATTTTGTTAATTAATAATTCAATAATTATGGATGGTAGAAAAAAATGAGAATGTTCGTAATATCTTTAAAGATAAAGAAATGATAGAAGAATAGAAAAAACTATATTCACATGAATTACACACTTTTACCTAAAAAGTCTAATAAGAATTTAAAGCAAAATTATATGAATTGAAAAAATTAGAATCAGAAATTAGATAAGAAGGTCTATAAAGTGATAAAATTGAATTGACATTAAAACTATAAGAAAAATACAGTGAATTTCAGGAAAATTTAAATAATATAAATGAAATGACATAACAAGTAAATTTAAGTTTTGTCTTTTTGACAGAAATTCATAAGGATTTATAGAATCTCTAAAGAAAAATTGATAAAATATAAACAGGTGTTGATAATATATTAACAGATGTTAGACAGCTAAGAGGTAAGTCGTATAAAGAATTATTAATAATGAGAAGAAATAAAGTCTTACATGAATAATCAATCGCAAATATGAATTCAATATACATAAAACTAAAAACAAATAGAAGAACTTATAGTTCAAATAATAACAAATATCATTAAGACAAATATGATGCGAAAATTCATTTTTTACTATAAGAAGAAGATGACGAAAATGGGAATGAAGTAAAATAAGCTGATGTGAATTTATTTTTAGATTTTGATAAAAAAAGTGATGTAATGCTAATTAGAGGTTAAGCTGGATCTGGAAAAAGTAGAGCAGCAAAAAAAATAGAAGAATTTATTTGGAAAAGACATTAAAGAAATCAATAGGATTGGATTCCAATATTTATTTCATTGCCATCCCTCAAAGATCCAATTAAAAATCTGTTTAACGAAGCAATGGAATCAGATTATTATCATTTTGATAGAATCTAAATAAGAGAGTTAAAAGATGCAATATCCAATAATAGAGAACGTGTAGTATTGATTCTTGATAGTTACGATGAATTAAAAAATGATATAAAAAGCAAAAATCTTTATTAAACTAATGATTTAGCTTAATAGTTCAACATTAAACCTGAAGATAATAAGAATCTTAAAATTATCATCACAACAAGATCAGAATTATTATAAGATAAAAACTTCGCTAGTTGGTTTGTTGGATCAGATATTAAAGCTTTCATTGACATTGAACTTTAATAGTTTTCAGAGAAGGAAATTAAAGAATATCTTGACAAATATAGTCATCTAAGTGTTAAAAATAAAATATATGGTTTATATGAATATGTATAGTAAATTGAGGGTAAAAAAGTTGACCCAGAAGATGTGAAATTAATTTAATCAAAAATTAGCCCTTTTATAAAGAAATAATCAATTGATAATATTGAAGTTGACAAAAAATAAATCTTGCTAAATGGTCATAAAGTTAAAAACATACTTGATAATATAAAATTACTTCCTTATTTTAAAAACTTAAGGGATGAACAAATAATAAAATTAGAAAAAGAACTTCTTGAATTGTGGAGCTAGGAAAAGTATTAAGATTCTATTGATAATTTAAATATAAGTAATATCTTATAAACCCCATATATGATGGAAATTGTAGTGTAGGTTTTGCCTAATTTTGCCAAAATTTATTCTGAAGTGGCTTAAATAAAAGAGCTATTTAAAAAAANTATAAAGAATTATTAATAATGAGAAGAAATAAAGTCTTACATGAATAATCAATCGCAAATATGAATTCAATATACATAAAACTAAAAACAAATAGAAGAACTTATAGTTCAAATAATAACAAATATCATTAAGACAAATATGATGCGAAAATTCATTTTTTACTATAAGAAGAAGATGACGAAAATGGGAATGAAGTAAAATAAGCTGATGTGAATTTATTTTTAGATTTTGATAAAAAAAGTGATGTAATGCTAATTAGAGGTTAAGCTGGATCTGGAAAAAGTAGAGCAGCAAAAAAAATAGAAGAATTTATTTGGAAAAGACATTAAAGAAATCAATAGGATTGGATTCCAATATTTATTTCATTGCCATCCCTCAAAGATCCAATTAAAAATCTGTTTAACGAAGCAATGGAATCAGATTATTATCATTTTGATAGAATCTAAATAAGAGAGTTAAAAGATGCAATATCCAATAATAGAGAACGTGTAGTATTGATTCTTGATAGTTACGATGAATTAAAAAATGATATAAAAAGCAAAAATCTTTATTAAACTAATGATTTAGCTTAATAGTTCAACATTAAACCTGAAGATAATAAGAATCTTAAAATTATCATCACAACAAGATCAGAATTATTATAAGATAAAAACTTCGCTAGTTGGTTTGTTGGATCAGATATTAAAGCTTTCATTGACATTGAACTTTAATAGTTTTCAGAGAAGGAAATTAAAGAATATCTTGACAAATATAGTCATCTAAGTGTTAAAAATAAAATATATGGTTTATATGAATATGTATAGTAAATTGAGGGTAAAAAAGTTGACCCAGAAGATGTGAAATTAATTTAATCAAAAATTAGCCCTTTTATAAAGAAATAATCAATTGATAATATTGAAGTTGACAAAAAATAAATCTTGCTAAATGGTCATAAAGTTAAAAACATACTTGATAATATAAAATTACTTCCTTATTTTAAAAACTTAAGGGATGAACAAATAATAAAATTAGAAAAAGAACTTCTTGAATTGTGGAGCTAGGAAAAGTATTAAGATTCTATTGATAATTTAAATATAAGTAATATCTTATAAACCCCATATATGATGGAAATTGTAGTGTAGGTTTTGCCTAATTTTGCCAAAATTTATTCTGAAGTGGCTTAAATAAAAGAGCTATTTAAAAAAAATTATTTAGCAATTAAAGAAAGTGAAAAAAACTCAAAATTAATTATTGAAAAATATAAATCAAAGATTAGGAATTAGTAGCAAAGATATATAAATAATTATAATGATGAGCCAGATTAGTAATATAATAAATTATTAAAAATTATGGAAGAGATCAAGTTTTTCCAAAATTTTTCAATATTAAATAATTTAAATTAAATTAATACTTATCCTGGTTTAGAAGCAGATGATAAAAATGCTATAATTAGTTCATATAGATAGAAAATATTTACAACATATGAATTTTACGAAAACTTTATCAACTTTTATCATGCGCAATAAATGATAAAGCAATAACGTTTAGGTAATGTATCAAATTTTGAGGCTCTAAGGATAGATCTCTGGGTTTATGCCGAATCTTTGGCACTTGAAATGACTCTTAATGATTAAACTTATTTTACTCACCAAATTTCTGGGCTTTTAAAATTAGAAAAACTTTAAGAAATCAAAAAACCAGAAAAAAATTGGCTTGATTAATATTTTGATGGAACGGAAAAAGAGCAAGAGTATAAGAATTTGATAAGAAGCTGCATATTATTAACTTGTAAGGGAAATGTTTATTCTTTTACACATAAATCAATTCAAGAATTTTTTGCAGCAAAATATGTGATTAATTTATTTTAGGATTTTTTTGAAAATAAAAAGTATACAAATGAAGAGATTTAAAAATCTATATATAATAATGATAAATTTAATATTTCGAAAGCTAATTTTTAAAAGATTTCTGAATTTATAATTAATTATTTTAAAGGAAGGGAGTAAGTATTTGTGAATTAGTTAATAGAAATTTTAAAGCTTTCTTAAAAAGAAGATTTTCTTGTTCGATCAGCGTCAAATTCTTTATTTCTATTATCATAATTTAAAGCATTTTTAGGAGGTTAAAGTCTCTAAAATCTAAAAATTTCAGACACTAAAATAAATGGTTTAAGTTTTTTTAATAGCAATTTATCTAGAAGTATTTTTGAAAATGTAGAAATTGATGGATGCAATTTTAATTTGGCAAAGATTGAAGATGTTATTTGGAAAATTATTTGTAAAGAATAAAGAACACTTTCCGAACATAAATAGAAAGTGACTGCTTTGACTATGAGTTTGGATGGAAAAAGATTGTATTCAGGAAGTATATAAGGAGAGATAATTTGTTGGGATTACGCTTAAAGAAAAAAATAGCATATCAAATAACACAACGATCAAATTAATTGTTTAATAATCAGTCCTGATGGATAATTATTAGCATCAACAGGAAAAAAAAACACTATTACTCTATGGAATAGTATAACTTTGGAAATTATTAAACTATTGGAAGAACACACAGATGAGGTAAATTCCATAAACTTTTTGTAAGACAAAAATGAAAAATTGCTTGCATCTGGAAGCAGTGATTAGACAATATTATTATGGAATTATGACAAAATGTAAAGAATCAAGCAACCTCTTAAACATAAAACAAAAGTAATGTAATTAGTTATTTTTCCAAATTCAAAATAATTAGCATCTAGATGTCTCGATAATTGTATTAGGATTTGGAATATTAATATAGAGTTTCCATAAATCATTTAAATTTTTCTTAATCAAAGTTTTGAATTGAGATCAATTGGAATTTCAGCTGATGGATAAAATTTGATAGCAGGATACAAGTACTAATAAGAATAATAAGATGAAGTTTGTGTAGGAGTTTGGGTATTGAGACAAGAATCTTGTAGAAGAGAGTTGGAAATTTAAAAATCAAAAAAAATTTTCTCTCTAGCTATTTTTTTATAATCTGAATAACTATCCACAAACAAAAAAACTATAATAATTGCTGGGAGTTAAAATGTGATAATCTTTTGGTAAGAAAATCTAAACGAAAATGAACTTATTTAAAAAGGATCTGTTGAGGCTTTGGCTTTTTCTAAAGATTAAAAACTTTTAATTTCTGCCTCTGAAATAGAAATAAAATTATGGAACTGTTATAATGATTTTACTCTAAATAAATTAATAGATTTAAACTTAGATAGTATATTAAACAGTCCAATTAAGAAATTAGCACTTATAGATAATAATTTAATATTTTGGACATAAAATAAAAATATCTATTATATTTAGTAAAATGAAAATTAAGATGTACTTACAATAAACTGTGATGGAGATGTTCAAGAAATAGAATTTGGTCAAAGTTATATTATTTGTGGAGGGAATGATGAAGCTATCTAGATATATAAGTATTATCAATCTAATTTTACAAATTATGACATACTTGAAAATTATAGTGATGAAAGAAATCCCTCAAAAGGAATTAATTTTCTTGCATTATCTTTAGATGAGCAATTTCTAGCTTCTGCTGATAAAAATTAAATGATTTATCTATTTACAATTACTGATAGGTTATGGTCATTATTTCATTAGTTTGATACCCAAAAAATAGTCACTTCTTTATCATTTATTCCAACAAAAAATCTATTAGCTTTTGGATGCGATGATAAAACATTAATATTATGGGATAAAGATGAGAAAACAATAATCGATCAATTTGCAGGTCATTCTGGATAAATTTCAATGATAAATTCTTCTTCTGATGGTTCATTATTAATTTATAAAATATATAATGAAGAAAGCTAAGAATAAATTGGGGTATTATCCTTTCAAAATTCTTAGAAATAATTTAAAGGAATTAAAAGCGATGTTATTTAAATTGTAACTTCACCTAATGATGAAAAGTTTTTGGGAATTGGAGAAGATTAGCAAATTTAAATATGGGATCTATAGAGTGAAAAAATAAAGCCATCACCTATTACTAAGAAAGTTGATTTAACATGTGCATTGATTAATTAAGAGAATAATTTAATAACAGGTTAAAATAATGGAGATATCATTATATGGTAGATGATAAATGAAGATGAAAATAAATTTGCGGATGGATAGTTAGCATAATTTGGACATTCTGAAAATATAAACAGTTTATGTTTTTCTCCAGATGGATTAAATCTTGTTTCTTCTAGTGAAGATAAAATATTAGTATGGGATATTCAGAAAAATAAAAAAATAGAGTAAATTAATTAATCTGCTTTGCAAGTAATGTATTTTCCTAACTATCCAGAAAAATAACTTCTCTTAATTAGACAATAAAAAAAAATTTTAATTTGGAATATTATTTAAAGAGAGGAATTAAGATTTTAGATAACGGATAAAGTTATAACAGCAATCGATATAATTGAAGAAAGTTAACAAGTAGTCTATGGTTTAGATGATGGAAACATTCTAATTTGGAATAATAATGGTTAAGATCAACCATAAAAATTAGAAAAAAAACATGATTAAAAAGTAAATTCGATTTCCTCAAAGTTTGATGGAAGTTTTTTAGTTTTAGGAAGCAATGATTGTAAAATATCTATATGGAAGAAAGATCAACACTAATTGTATGAATTTGTAGAATTCAAAGAAGTTCACAAAAATAAAGTTAAAGTTGTTATATTTACACCAGATGGATAGTACCTTGCTTCTGGGGATAGTGAAGGAATAATTTATATTTGGGTAACTGACGCATATTATGAGTAAGAAATTCACACAGAATAATATAATTGTGAAATTATTACTATGGCATTCTCCTAAGATGGTAAAATCTTAGCGACAGGATATAATGATAAATGTATCAAAATATGGAAAACCGAAGAATTAATTCTAATTTAAACTATTTAGAGAGAGAATGAAAATGTTTTTTCAATTTCTTTTTCTATTGATGATAAATTAGCTTATTCTTTTGGATCAGATATTAATTTATGTGCAAACTATCTTGATATCAATTAAAATGCTTAATATATTGCATACTAAACCTACACTAAGTATCCAATTTTGCAAGCAGAAAAATGTTAAATTAAAAATTGTAAAATAGATGATGCAACTGATCAGAATTAATCTTTGTTAGAATTATTCTTATAAAAGAAAGCAATTAAAGAAGAATGATTTATAAAATAAAATCAATATCAGTATCATCAATAATTTAGGTATCATTATAATTTTTAATTTGTTTGATTTATTTTTTCTGATTTTCTTTTGATTAACTTTAAAAAGAAGATTTTTATTTATAATATAAACTTTTGATGTTTGGAAATATAAAAATATTTTTACAATAATGCTAATACAAATTTCTAATTTAACTGAAAAATGTGTAAAATTCAGAAAATTGAAAAAAGAAAAACTACTTTTTGATTTTTTCTTCAAAATGATAATAAGTCAAAAATTGAAAACTAAAAAATATGAGCACTTGAATTTAGCTTCTGATTTAGATTTAATTGAACCCTAGTATTAAAGTTTTGGAGAAGATAACTGTTTCCTTAGTGAATTGAATACTTTGCTGAATCTTATTTGTTGAAAATAATTAGGCACAAACTAAATCAGTTAGCTTTGATCATAATTTTAAAATCTGTATCCTTCGCATGCTTGGAGTGTTTGATCTAAATCTAAACCTATTGATTACCATTAGGCTAAGTCAAATAGTTAATTTTTATCATTAAATTGGATTCCAGTTCCTTTAACCCTAAAATATGATTAATCGAGAGGATTTTTTCAATTCCAGAATCATAATATGATAATCGTTCTTTAACTGAATTCATATTTATTAGTTTATAAGCTTTATTTTCAATTTCAAAATTTACTTATTTACCTATTTTGTCATCATAATTAGCATTCATTCTCTTGATTTTTTTTCATGGTAACATAATATTTTTCAACTTCTGAATTTACTCAAATTACTTAATATATAAGTTTAATGTGAAAATTTATACATAGATTAGTTAAGTTAATATTAATTTTTTTTGAACCAAATTTATAAATACAATAATTAAAATTTATATCCAAGAAGATTTGTTTCAATTTTCTAAGCGTTTTTCTTAATTATTTTTAAGGTTTAGAATGACCCATTTATTTTCTACTCGAATTAAGAGGAAAAAGTATTTTACATGTTCATAAAATTTCTTTTTTATTAGGTGGAATTTTTGGAGAAGAGTTTGGTTTAATGAAAAGAATATTCATCAAAAATCCAAATCTACATGAGTATAATTGTATCGAATGGTATACTTTATCTATTGATATAATTTTTAAACTAATATTTCAAATTGAAAAATTCTAAATCTGAAACATTCTCATATTAAAGTGCTCAACAAATATGAATACAAATCTATCAATGTGTATATCAATAATACAATATGTAATCATATTATAAATAACTTATTTACCTTAAGTAAACCTTTAATCCAACTCTACTCTATTTCATATCTTTATCTCCTAGTGTAAAAGCTATCATATTGATTTTTTATTATAACAAAACTCATTTTGATTTTATTCAATTTGTTTCGACCAATTTTCAGTATAATATTGAGTTGCTACAAATATAAGAACTTGATTTTTGATTTTGCTACGCAAACAACTACTTTCAATTATTCTTAAATAAAATTTTCCATAAATATAACTTTAAACTTTCTAAGTTTAATGTTAGTTTTAATAATAAGTAAGAATTTTGTATTAAAATCATTTAAAATTTAAAGAATTTTATTCTTGCAATTAATAGTTCGTTTAGCAATTGTCTTGAGAGTTCTATCATAAGCAACCTTCTACGGATTTCTATTATTTTTATTCATTCTAAATTATTCACAATTTCATCATTTAAAACATATAACCATCTTTTTAATAATGATGATGTAAGAGTTTACAAATTTATAATTTATATTATAATTATATAATACTTAGATAATGATTATTTTAATTAATTTTAAATTTATTCTACAAAGTTATTAATCAATTAAAAATTAATTTATATAATTTATTGTTATACTTAGGACTAACAGTTTAATTATTAGTCTATGCTCTTGAAGATAGTGTGGGTGAATATATTGTGCTTTTAAAAGCACCCAGAGTTTCTCTTGAAGAAAGAGCAACTTCTGTCATTAGTTTTCTATGAGATTTCTAAAAATCTAATTAAAATGCACTTTTTTCTTTTAATTTATCATTAGATTTTTATCTTATTGTCTTCAACCTATCCAAAAATTATCTTAATCTCGGATTTCTTTAATTTAATTTTTCGATTACTGATTTGCTGGTTTCTTTTTCGTTTAACAAGACTCTGTAATTCAATAAATTTTCAAGCTCAGTTTTTCGTTATGAATACAACTCTTTAAAATCTTAATTATCAATTTAATTCTTTGATTTTATTCGAACATGAGGACAGTTGAAAGAAAACTTTGGTTTTGGAGGAGATTAATTGAATTATAGATCAAGATTTTATTTGTTTTCAACAATCATTGAGGCATATTTATGAGCTCTATTTTAGAGGTTTTCATTTATCATTTAATTGAATGATAAATTTTTTTAAAGTAAAAACAAAAATTATACTTTAGGAATTTCTAATGTTTCAGAATATGTTGATATACAAGATATTCTAAAAGTTCTCTTTTATTTTTTAATTATTTCCTATTCCCCAAAATAATTCCCTTTAGATAGTATTGCTAAAGGGTGATATTATTCTTTAAATTTGTAATTAATTTAAAAATCTCCATCCAATATAATAAACCAAGATTGAGGTTCATCACTTATATCATAAACTATTTAGTGATTTTAAAAATACAAAGTGTTGCTACGTTAAATAATTTATTCAATAAAGCTAAAGTTTAAATTATGTAATGTACTTAGGTGACATATCTTAAAATTGCGAGTATTAAAGTATATTATTAATAAGTGATTTTGTAAGTTTTCTTTTTTTAACAAATTTATAAAAATCGTCTTAATGAATATAACAGACTAAACTTTCTTGATTTGCTATATAATTATATTTGCATTATTATCTTGATAAAAAGAATTCTTCTCCTAATATTTATTTTTCTGTGATTTCAATACAGTTTTTATCTTTTTTAGAAATGTTCCGTATTATCATTCCTGAAAAGAAAATAAACAAATAATTAACGGATTTCCCTGCCTCTATTATGTATTCTTAAGGCAAGTATATTTTATAAGAGATCTATTATATTAGACGGTTGAAAAATTATGAACCCTAAGTTTCTTAAAAGTCTTTGATAATTTGAAAATCTAAAAAGTATTCAATTAAAGCTTTGTGATCTCGATGAGTTTCATTAAGAAGCTAAATTAGATGATTAATCTTAATTAAAATTGAATTGTACTTAAGGAGTCGACATAGTAAAAACAATATAATTAAATTATTATTAATAAAATCAAATTACATATTTAAACTTCGGCCTTTGTTATCTTAAAGGATATTATGGAGGATCTTAATAATCTATTTGTGAATATGAATACTCTCCTAAATATTTATCAATATTACCTGAATCTTTTTCAAGTTTATTTTAATCATCATTTAGAGAATCTTCTTCATCAATTGCTTCTAATTTTACATCCTCTTATATTTCATCCATTTTGCTTTTCTGAATCTCAAATTTTATCTCATTTTCCAAATTCTGAGAATTATTTTATAAGTTAGAGCTATTTTCAAGAACATATTATGTTTTTTCTATTTACTTCTCTTTCTCTCTTTCGATAAAACCTTATAAATGATATTCAATCTTTATGTTAGAAGGTCTTACGAATTCACTTTTATTTTCATAAAATTTTTTAATTGCTAAAGCTTAATTAAAACCATGTTGTTTAACAACTGCTGGTCTTACTGTCAAAATTGTAAATAATGAACTAATTATTGTCACTATAGCTTTGATTAAAGTTAAAATTATCCATCCACTTAAAAACCAATATGGATCAGTGTTATCAAACTTTAATTGCTTAATATTATTATATTCTCTTGAAAAGAAACTGATGAAAATTATTAAAAATAATTCTATAGTTATAATTCTATAGGTTTCTACAATTATTTCGTAATTAATTTTAATTGCTTTAGTTAATTAATACCCTTATACTGGACATAAGGAAACTAATATATCACTTAAAACATAATAACTTTAATAATGAAAATTTCTTTATAGTAAAGATAAATAAAATGCTTGATCTTTTCTTGGGGTAGCAAGCATAAATTTTGTTAAATTGATTATTGAAATTAAAAGTGTTTCTCCATATCTTAAAAGAATTATAATCCCAAGAATAAATTTATAAATCAAGAGTTTAAAGTACATTGGCTCATAATTTAATCCTTCATCAGTTGAGACTAACAAGTAAGATAAAAATATTCTTTCAGGAAATGTTCCTATTTTACTGAGGATTGAAAATAACATCAAAAAAAGTTCTTTCTGATGTGGATATTATGAATGAAGATATTTTAACAAAGATGGATGCACTATTTAAAATGCAGGCTAAATTTTTCTTCTTAGTGTGACTGTAACAATAATTTATGATATCTCAATTGCAATAGTGGATGCAAAAACAATGATAAAATAATAAACATCGCTAACAAAGTTTGAATAACCAAACATATTGCAATCTTCTGTTTAATTTTGAATACTTTCTGGACAAGTTTAATTAAAATCTATCAGTATTTTATCTAAAGGTTTTTATTGATTACTAAGTATTTTCAAAAATTATAATAAATTTATTGCAAGAAAAGCAATCCAAAAAAATATGACAATAATTTTGATATTAATATTATTCCTTCTGAATTTTCCAATAAATAGAGTGCTAACTATAAATTATGGGGGTTCAATTTAATCTAAATAAGCCATTAATTTATTAATCTTGTGAATTAACCAAGATCCACACATTCCTCCAATTATTTACTAAACACCCATTTAAGAATCAAGCTAATTATTTGGAACACCAAAAACTTCAGCTTTACTGTTTTACTTTTTTATAACATTTATCTCAGTTGGAGGATACAAAAAATTTCGAAATCTAAGTGTAAGATATCTTAACAAACCATCATCAAATAATTTTCTTGTTTCTTAAGAATCTGTTATATACATAGCTTTTAATTAATGTCTTTCATAACTTGTATCAAATAAATGAAAAAATAAATAAACTTTACCATACATTGTAATGAAAGGATTGTCTGAAATATCAATAAACTCAATGAATCCCAACATTGGATAGTATTTTCCAAGTATCTCACAAAACTTATCAGTAAGATTTGATCGCTATATTTAAATTTCCTTTAAAAATTAAGGAATAGCTGATTATTCAAGTTTATAAGTCTAACCAATTCTGGTATATTATTATAAAATTATAGCAGCATCAGTATCGTCTAATTCTGACCAAATATTATCAATAAAAAGATTTGTTATTTTTTAGATTATTTAAGCTAATTTTTTTAAACCTATTCTTGTGAAATTATTATCTCTAAGCATGATGAACTCTAAATT
Source organism: Paramecium sonneborni (assembly GCA_905182985.1). Taxonomy (NCBI): domain Eukaryota; phylum Ciliophora; class Oligohymenophorea; order Peniculida; family Parameciidae; genus Paramecium; species Paramecium sonneborni. The sequence goes on along the minus strand of CAJJDN010000034.1, from coordinate 634,039 downwards.
ACTTAATTCTTTATTTTATATTTAATCATATAATTTTAAAACCCAAATATCATCTAAATTATTGTTGCTGATGTTAATAGTTCTGATAGTCTGATTAGCGAACATACCTTCAAAAATTAAAATCATTCCATTGCTTGTAAATAAATTATTTTATAAATATAATTCCTTCATTTTGGTTGAACTTTAAATAATTTATTTTAACTATTAACCTACATTATCGTTCAGTTAATTATTACTCAAACTTAAACTAAGTATATGTTAAAATGAATAATTATCTTTATATAACTACTATCCTTATAATATTTCTTTAAATAAATCTATTTATAGATGACAATTCGACAAATTTAAATATCGTAATTTAATATTTTTGCCATTCATATTATTTAATATTTTTGGAATAAATAAATCTAATATTGATTGCTTATCCAAAGGATTCTCTGCTAAATTTAATTCTTCAAGTCTGCAAATTTAAGCGTTCTCTAAAGCTGATGTTAAAAAGTTATCTAAATTATTTTTAATCTAATTCTTTGCTATTTCTAAAACTTCTAAAGTTTTATTTTAAGAAACTGCTATTCCTAATGGTGTAAGATTCAAAAATCCTAAATAACAATCATTTAACATTAAATTTCTTAAAGAGGAATTGGAACTTATTCCTTAGCATAAACTATATAACCATTACTATTATAATTTATTTTAGCTCATATCTAAAGTGCTTAACTAAAATAAATATATATAATTTACATTACAACATCCACTTTTTGAAAACCAATCTTTAAGTGCATTCACAAAACCATCAGCTAAAGATACTTAATTTAATTTTAAAATCCTCAAATTTTTTAATTTAGAAATAAAATCAATAGTCCCTTCTAAATCTTTATATATTGTTGGATTATAATTTATTGCGAAATATGTAAGCTTTCTGCTTTTTGAGAGATTTTCAAAAAATTTACAATAATCCTTTTTTTAAAAAATACAAGAATCCAGATTAACACCAAACAAATTCTTCTTCTAATTGTCAATAATTTTCATCAGACTATGATAATTGGCATTATCAAAATAAACTTAAGATAGATGTAAAAATTCTTATTTTTATGTAGAACATTAATAAAAGAAAGTTTTAAGTTTTGTAGTATAAGGATTATTGGCTAAATTTAATTCTTGTAGGCTTTCATTTCCCAATGTTTAACTTAATATTAATAAATCATCTGCACTTAATTTCTAATACGACAAACTATATAAATGAGAAAAAATACTTCAATCTTTTTAAAGTTCGATTCGCAAATAAAGATCTATTTATTGCAGCTAATCCTTCAAAATTAATACAATTTCTAGAAAAATTCACTTCCTACAAATTTTTCAAAGACATCATCATATTTTCAATATATGGAGCATGTTTAGCTTCCAAATAATTATAACTTAAATCTAAAACTTCCAATTTATAATTTGATCCTAAATTGTTTGAATTAAACAATCTTTTTATTTGCTTATACATTCTATTTTTACTTAGATTCAAGTATTTGATACTACTAATGAATAATGCTTCACTCAATTTTTTTATACAATCCTTTTTCATTGTTCCTAAATTTAAGTCTCTTAAATTTAAATCATGAATTATAGTAGACTTTCTTAAAAATAAACATAATAATTCAATATCCTAATCAGTTATTGGTGCACATGAGGACAAATCTAATTTTTCAATTTTGTTATAATAAGTTGATAAGGAAGCTACTACAGGAGTAAAAATTTCCTTATTTCCATGGAAATCTAATTCTCTCAAATTAAATGATGTTAATTAAAAAGCAGCATTATTAGATTTTTGTTAATGTTCATCTTATTTTATGATCTTTGCATTTTGATCAACATTTTAATCTACTTTTCTTATCTCTTCTTCTTTCTCTAAATAAGAACATCTTAAACACCTTAAACAACCACTCTTTATAAATTTTAATAGAACAAATATTATTGCATACCTAATTTAATTAAAAGAAATATCTAAATGTTCAAAATAGACTTATTCATGATTTATCATATAACATATAATAGCTTCTCCATCTAATTAATTTTTTGCAACTATTAACTTTTTCAACATTCTATTATCTCTCAACCCGAATATTAATGAATTAAATCCTTCACTTTTTAATTAGTTATTTGACAAATTCAATTCAACCCATAAAGGATTTTATCTGAGAATAGTTGACAATTAAAAAGCCCCTTAACTAGATATATTATTATTTGATAGATTAACTACAAGTGTATTTATAAAAAACTAAGGCGGAAAACACATCATAACATTGTTACTCAGATTAATTTCATACATTTTTCTTTATAATAAGTCTTAGCAAGTAAATTCCTCTATTTTATTGTTTGAAAGATCCAATTTCTAAAGTTATGATATTTTTCTTAAAAAAGCCTCTAAAGAGGGTATGCCTAATTAATTAATAAAGTTTCTTCTTAATACTAATTCTTTTAAATTGATTCTTCTCATATTCCAACTGACTCTTTAAGCCAAAGTATCTAATCCGTCATTTTTAATACTAGTATCAGAGACATTTAAATATTCAAGCACTTTATCTCCTTTATAATGTTATAGTGCAATCCCTAAACTTGTTAAAACTTCTGTATTAAATTACATCATTGATATATCTAAAGCATTAATAGTTTCAGAATATCTAAAATAAAATCATGAAATTATACTTTAAATTTCTTAGTAAATAACTCATAGCAGTATTTGATATATTACAATGAGTTAATTTAAGTTTCTTTAAATGATTTTTACCTTTAAAAACAAATTAACTAATATCATTCATCAAATCTATCGTAAATCCTTAGTTATTATATAAATTTATCGATTAAAGAGTTTTATGGTTAGTTATAGAAGAAAAAATGTATTGCAAACAAAAGCTATTCATTTTACATCCAGAAATATTGATCTCTCTCAATGATGCATTATGCTATAAACCCTATCCTATCTCTATTGCCAAAAGTGGGTGAATATCCATACCTGAAATATCTAAAGATCTGATATGTATATTAATAAAGAATACCTAAGACTTCTAGCATTTTATAAAGCTTAACTAAAAAAAGAAAAACATTGCTAAACTGGTGCTGGTGTTTCACCTGAAAATCCCTCCAATATCTTACGCTTTTTAAGACTGGCTAAATTTTCTTTTAAGTAGCTAATTTTTAATGGCATAAAATAAATACATATTTGATTTATTATTTAAAAGCTGTCTTAATTACTTTTTGAATTAATATTTTTTTTAGCTTTATATTAAAGTATGATCATCATTTTTATCATCCTGCTCTTCTTTAGCTTCAATCTCAATTATTTACCTTTCTTCATTAAAAATTGTTTTTTTTTAAGTAGTATTCAATGGCTGGGTAAAAAAAATTTATTGCATTAATTAATTAATATGAATAATAAATTGTTAATAAAATTTCATATTTAATAACCATTTTCTTCAATGTCTTCATCAATCTTGCACATTTCTTATTTTCCTCCAATTTTTAGAAAATTGTTAATTAAAGTATTATGTTTTTGACAATGTTATTTTGGTTATTATGATTCTTCATTTAAATCACTCTTAAGAATGAAAGATGGTTTAGAATTGTTTACCTAATTTTTTAGATTATTTTAATGTTATTCAAATTCTGAAGTTTGGCATTTTTTAAAGTTTCTTCTACCATTTTAATTGATTTAAAATTTATTTTTTTCTAAATTAGAATAAGCTATGAGACCGAAAGATTTTAGATCATTCATAACAGGAACCTATAATTATTTACAATTTTCATCCTCAACTTCATCATCGTCAATATTAATTAATTTTGAGATAGGTTAGAAGTTTTAAGTTTAAAATACTGGATTTTATTTATTTAAATTAGAAGATTAGAATTTTGATTTTTTAGTTTCAAACTTTTATGAAAAATAAGGATGACTAAGAGCTTCTTAAGCAGTCATTCTATCTTTAGGATTTATTTTCAATAATTTTTATATTAGATCGCAAGCTTCTTGAGGAGTTTTGTATATTGCAAGTGAATCTAAATTTAAATGACATTTTTTATTTAATTTTAAAATCTCCTTGTATTCATTACCTGGAAATAATTCTTTATTGGTACATCTGAGGTATAAATGAATAAATACAATTTATAAAATATGCATCCAACACTGAATTCATCACAAATCATATCATACTTTTATTTTAAATCTCTTAAATTAGCCACTTCTGGTGCCACATATCCTGGAGTTCCACATTTTGGAAAAGGATATTCTTCAGCACTTGAAAATGTTGCTAAACCAAAATCTACAATTTTTAATGTATCAAATTGATTAAGTTATTTAAACATAATATTTTCTGGTTTCAAATCTCTATGCATAACTCCATTTAGATGCATGTTAGATACAGCTTATAGTAATAGCTTTTGTAAATTTAAATGTTACTTTCATTATCATCTAAATCTATTAATGTTCTAAAATTGTTTGCCTTTAATTAAACATTTCATGAAGACTTTCCCCTGCTAAATATTCTAAAATTAAATAAAATGTAGACTCTCCTTCATATAAATCAACCAATTAAATTATGTTCTGATGCTTCAGTTTTTGCATGATTCTTATTTCATTAAATAATGCATCCTTAATTACTTAGATTTTATTACATATCCTCCATCTTCTTATAAATATCTCTTATCTACACACTTTGATGCATATTTCTCATTATAACCTTTTTTAGTGACCATATAAACCTAGACTGAATTAATTTAATACTTTTGCAGAACCTCCTTTACCTAATAAACTTAATGGCTGATAAAAATCACTTATTTCTTTATACATTATCTATCCTTGCATACAATCCTTCAATTTATATAAATCTGTCGATTGACCATAAAAATATTTTATTTTTCCTTTATATTAAAACCCAAATTATTCCAAAATTGTGGTTTTATTTTTTGTTACCCAATGAATTTTTTTCTCTAAGCTAAATTCCAAAATATATTTTGGATTAATTTACCGAGGAGACTAATATCATTAAAAATTTAATAATACATTAGAAAGAATTAACTAATTAGGTAGTACTTAAACATAGTATTTTGTATCTAAAATCATGTGTTTTCTGTAGCAGGACACCGTCAAGATAGTTTGGTCATAATTTATTGTCTTCATTCTTGAAAATATATAAAATAATAAATCTTAAACATAATTATTAAACTTCTTTGTTAGATAGAAAATATTAAAATATTTGGAATATGAGAATCCTTTACATTAAGATTTATCAATGAAAAGATCTAAAATTGGATTTTTTTAAATTTAATCTACTTTAAACTTCTAAAAGATTGATAAATATAATATCAAAAATCACTTTCTTAAAGTATCAAATTATTTATTTATTGAGACCAAAAATGAACTGTTTTTGTTAAAAATATCAAGTATGATTCACCTTTGTAAAAATTCTTAATTATCAATTACAATAAAATGATTATGACAATTATTAAGAGAACAATGTGATTATTTGTTGGTTTGTATGATATCCTATTATTATGATAAATATGGATAATTAACCTTTGGATTCCAAAAGAAACAGTAAAATTGCCGAATTAATTATTTAGGTTAAAATTCTTGAAAGTTAAGAATTGAAAAATATTTTATGTAACCATTAAAACTATATAAATAAAAACATACAAAATGTATTTTATTTTATAATTTATCAAATAATTTTGTATTTTTCACAATTATGCATACTTGTTCTTTCTTTTCAAACTAAAATTCTAAATTTGATTGGATGTTTTCAAAATTTCCCATAATAAATTAGCAATATTAGTTAACAGATGAATTTAATGTTGTTAGGAATGGAACAGGAAAACTTAGATCATTTCACTTAATTAACAACTATCTGATTATAAAATCTAAAAAAGTACTGCTATGATATATAAAAGGGGAAAACTAAATGGGTAAATTATGAAAATTCAATATTAACAATAGTTAATGATGATTAATATGGATAAGGTTTAACTTTATAAAAAGGTAATGATAAGCTTGATTTTTATGGAGATGTAGAAATCTGGTTTAATTCTATGAGAAGATTTGCAATATAATCAGATTTTGACTTTTTCTATGTATTATAAAAATAAATTGGAAGCGGTAGCTTTTCATAGGTAAATTTTGGAAATATTTTAGGTGTTCTTAGCCAGAAATAAATATGATGGTAATGAATATGCTGTTAAATATATTATGAAAAAAGAGGAGATTATAGAAATAGATAAGCAATAATTAGTAAAAGAGATTTCAATACTTAGGTAATTACAACATTAATCTATTATAAAATTACATGAAACATTTGAAACAAATGATGCTGTTTATTTAGTAATGGAATATTTAAAGGGAGGAGATCTCTTGTAATTTATAGAAGAAAAATAAGATCGAATTTTTACAGAAGAACAAATAGCAATAATAATTTATAAATTATTAAAGGTAATCCATTACCTGCATCAAAAAGGAATTATGCATAGAGATTTAAAACCTGAAAATATATTATTTAAGGAAAAAGGAATGATGGAGACTTTATGTTTAGGCGATTTTGGATTGGCAGATTTTTATACTAAAGATGGTAACTATTTATTTACAAGATGTGGAACTCCTGGTTACGTGGCACCAGAATTACTTTAAGATTAGTAATATGATTATAAAGTAGATATGTATAGTATTGGCATTATAATGATTATATTGTTAACAGGGAAAGAGCCTTTTTAAGGTGATTATCATCAGAAAGTTCAATAGAATTATTTTGGAATTATAGAATTATCAAATATTAAAAATATAACTGATATTGGAAAAGACTTTTTAAGAAGAATATTGTAAGTCAATCCATAAAAAAGATTAAATGCAAATCAAGCTTTATATCATTATTGGTTTTAAATGTTTAAATTAGCAAAGCCAATGCTTTTATAAAATAATAAAGGGAAGAGTATAAAAAGATTATCTTAAGTTGAAATTAAAAATTTTTCATTAAATACCCTTGCCCTTATTAGTCCAAGATTATCTAGATAATAATCTAAAGATAAAGATAAAGATAAAGGTTCACTTCCCTAAAGTCCTAATCCATGTCTCTAAAATTGTTTAACAAGTCGTCAATAATATTCACCTAGAATGAGTACACATTTTACACTAAATTCTTTGGTTCTTGGAAACAAAGAAAAATAGTGTCTTAGATCTAGAATATAAAATTTGATGAAATATTGAATTAAAATTATTAAAAATTAAATTATCTATTCTAATGTATATGTTGATGTCAATAGAACTAAAATTAATAAATTCAAATCAAAATATGTAGGAATTAGATTAATTTTAATTATTAAATATAAGAAATAGTATTAGTCATTATTAAAATAAAATTTATCTTCAACTTTAACTTTTTTTCTATATTTCAGAATTTTATTAAAATATTAAGAATATAATAATTATTTTAATGTAATAGATCTTGAAATATAAAATTAATCATTACATGAATTAGTTTATTTACATAGAAATTATAATAAATTATAAAAGATATTGAGAATTTCAATTTTTCATAATTGAGTGATATAAAATATATAAAATGCTCTAATATTAATATAAAATTAATGAAACGACCGTAATCAGCAATTACAAGAGTTGATGATGCTAATTCGACCGCTAGTAAACCAATTAGGCCTTTAAGTGGTGTCAGCGATACCACACTTAGATTTTAGAATTCAGTTGATTAATTATTAAGCAAGGCCAATTATTCCTTATAATTAATGAATATTCATGATAGTCTCTAGTTATTTGAATAAGCATTCAAAAAAGGGGAACATCAATTATCATCAATTAGATTAGTTAAATTGGTTGAAGATGTAGTTTTGCAATTAGTTAAAGTAATTGTCAAATCTGAAGATAATTTGATATCATAACAAATTTTGAACAGATTATTGATTTGGTGTTAAGTAAAAAATATTTAATTTAGATTCAATAATCTAATGAAGACATTATCCATATAAGATGTCCTCCATATATTTAAGTGAGAGTCTTGAATGCATATGGAGATTTTTTAAGAAAATAAAATAAATATGATGAGAGTACACATTATTTATAACTGTCTTTGTAAATGTTATCTTAATATAAATTTGATTCTTCAATAGATGAATTAGTTGGTTAAACATATATGCTACTATCTTCAAATTCTTTATACACTAATCATTATGCTTAAGCAATTTAAGAAGCTTAAGCAGCGCTACAACATTTATAATAGGCAGCCATTTCAACAAATAAAACAACAGAAGAACTTCATGAATCTATTTGTGATACTTATATTAACTTAGGTATTGCAAAAGAGCATGAAAAATAATTTCAAGAGGCTCATTATAATTATTATAGTAGTTTAGTATACTCATAATAAAACCTAAATGAGAGTAAATAAATGAAGATTTAACAGATTTATGATTAATTTTTGTCTAGGTAAGCAGCATATTTATAGAAACTTCAATTTTAATAATAAAAGACTTTAAAAAAATATAATTCTGCAGCAGGATTTAATTTTAAAAAGCCACAATAAGCAACATTAACTTAATAACCATTTGTAGATTTGGTTAAAAATCCAACAGATTAAACTAATGGAAAATTAAATAGTAATTTTTTTAAAAAGAAATAAAAAATAATAAAATCTGTTGAAAGATAAAGATACAATGAGGAAAAAGCCATGTTAAAGTTTAAACCCTATTTAAATAAAATACCTTCTTCTTAATCAACTTAAATATTAAAATTCAAACCCAATTAAATATTATTGAATAGTTAATTACCTAGACCATAATCTCCCTTAAAATAACCTTATACAAATAATGGAATTAAAATTATGAAAGTTGGTAATAAGCCAGAATATAAAATATAGAATAAATCATTGACTTCATATAAACCAGATTTGTTTATTACAAAACAATAATAAAGTTAACAACATTAGTTTTCATAATCAACATCAAAATTAAATTCTGCCAATATTTCTAGTAAATAGCCCTTTAATTAAACATAATAAACATTTTAATCTGAATTATTTTACAAGAATAAAACAAATTAATTGATAACTTAACCTAACAATAATATCCATTAAATTCCTTCAAAATTTATTTAATACCTAGAGCAAAGTATAAATGAGTGTAATTTATTAAAAAATGGAAATGTATAATTATTATAATCATATCAAAATATTCATTTGCCAAGTATTGAAGTAATATTTTTAATATCTTATAGAGTTAATCAGGAATATAAGAAATTTATTAAGGTACAATGAGTATCTACTTATTTACATAATAAAATATTTTGTACTTCCAATATTTAGCCAGTGAAATTACAGACTAGTTTGCTGTAAATTTGGGACCTAAAAAGATTAAACTAATTGGGAATAGTCTTAATGTAAGTGATGTAAATAACCAATTTAATACAATTAATCAAAACCCATTAGGAATGAAGAACACATTGATTAGTTTTAGTGTTGAATATTTTAGATATGCAAAAATAAATTTAGAAAAGCAATCTTTTCAATTACCATACAATTAGGCTAACTAATTTTATATATATATACCTGAATAGAATTAGAATTTATTAATATAAGTGAAAAATGATTATGAATCTTTAGTATTTTTAGTGGATGCATTTGAGGATAATGGTTAAATTTCAAAAGACTAAGAAATATAGCCAATATTTAATCATAAATCGAATTCAGTAGTTTCTGATGAAATTCATCCATTATTAGCGGAACAGATTAAATAAATTGATGAAGATGTATAACCAGTATTTGAAGAATAAGAGGAAAAGTTAGTGACATCCTAAGAATACTCTTAAGATTTTGAACCTACACCTATAATGGAAGAAATTCCATCAGATAAATTCATTTAAAAATCATCTTCTTTACCATAAAATACTAGTAAGAATTAATATGATGGAATGGAGAAGTTCACAATTAAAATAGAATCTGAAGATCAGAGGTAATAAGTAATTGAAGTATATGCAACAGATAAAAAATAATAATAGGATGAAGAAGTAAAATAAGAAGAGGATCATGAATTAAATGCAGCAGCTTTATTAATTTAAAAGAAGTTTAGAGCAAAAAGAATGAATTTGAAACATTGATTAGTTGTTTTATAATATATAAAACATAGTATTTAATATATAGATATTAATTAAATAATTAATATAAAATGGGAGGAGATCATCATGAAGATCATGATTCAGCAATATCACATGAAATTAAAGCTGAAGAAATTAAGAGACTATAACCATTCTATTAATAAAGATTACCTTATATTTTAAGACCTTTTGCTTCATTGATTTATCACAATCTACCAAATATTAATACAGATAATTATGATCACAAATCAATCGAAAATTATAGTAAAATATTAAATGTTATATTTTTAGACGAGTCTTAAATTATTAATAGAACTGTCTTTGCCTTACAAAAATTATAGCTATTAAATCCTAATTTTTTCACACCTTAAGAGTATTAATAAATTGTATATTCTTTTTAGAAATCGTATATTATCTCCTTTGCCTTCTGGAATAGTGTCATATACTTTATAATTCACATGTTCAGCAATGAATGCAATCTATGGAGTGTATTTATATAAAACATGGAGTTTCAATGCTAAATCTCTTGGTCTTTGGGCAGTATTTTTAGCTACTTAATAAGTTTGCCTTTAATATCCAAACTTTTTAAGCGAAGTACATTTTAATATTCATTAAAAGACTCTTATTTAATGGCCAAGGAGAAGAAGATTAGCAAAACAATATCTTGAAATTTATGGTCCAAATTATTTCCATTAAATAATTGATCCAAGATTCAGTGTGCACAAATTAGAAACATTAAAAAATATAGCATGAGAGATAAATAAAATCATAATACAATTATTTCATTTATTTTTATTATTATTATTCGTTCCATTCTTTTATTATTAATCATTGATTGGTAACTCATTTTATTTTAATATTTGTATTTATTATTTTAATACTTTATTTTCTTGTATGTATGATTATCTTTCTTGTTCTAACTTTTTTATTTCTGACTAAGAAATATCTTTATATGTTTATAAATCTTCTTTTAATGAAGCATACTTATTCTACATATCCTTATGATCATCAATAATTTATTATAGTTTTTTTTTATCAATTTATAATTAAGTACTTTCTTTTAGATTCATCTAATTTGTATTTAATAAGTTCTATTTAGACAACTTTTATTGATATTGGTAACTAGTTTCAATTCTTAGCAATATTCTTGGTTATTCTAAATCATCTTCTATTAGATTTCCATCATATTAATCATCTTTAGGGTCAAATAAAGTTATCCTATTTAATCTTTTGATTATACCATCTCACAAGGTTTAATTATTTAGTTAATTATTTAGAAGGAAAACTTATACTTCCAATTGTTATACTACCATCTTTAATTATTATTTTGAATTCTCTGCCTTCAATTAAAGTTGATATTGGTAATTAAGAAACTAAATGAGTTTCAACAGTTTAAGAATTAGATTAAATTGAGAAGTATAGCTTATGAAACTAAAAGCCTAAATCAATATCATACAAACTCACTTATATCATACCTTGAATAAATATAATTTGAAATTTTATTAATGATAATTCAACTCTATAAATATTGAATAATATAAATATTCATGTAGATTGATTTGATAATTAATATTTAACTTATTTAATCTCAATTCAGATGATAAAATAATAGATTCTAAAACTATTTATTAGTAATAAATCTTGTAATGTATAAATGATAAGAAAATTAAAAAAAAAATTGATTGATTAATTAATCATGCAGATATCAAATAGAAAATCAAAATTGGTAAACGATTTAAACCTACCAACAATTAATAATAAATCAACTCCAAAAAGAAATTCAAGTTCAGTATAAACAAATTTAAAAGCCTAATTTTCGAAATGCAAGCAATGTGGTGATGTCTCAGTACCAGTTTGTTGTGTTGATTGTTATATATTATTATGCATTAATTGTGGAATAACACACACTAAATAAAATTAATCTCATAATATAACAAACTTTAAGGAAGCATTCAGTTTACTATCAGATTAAGTTAAAATTTTAGATGATAAAATTAAAATTATAAATTAAAACATTAATAAAAAGAACAACAATCTTAAGAATTAGATTAATTGTTAGTTATTTGAAGAAAACTTATAAAAAATATTATCATTAAGAAGATAAGTTGAGTAATAAATTTCAAATTTTTTTGATAAAATTTATAACTAATATATTTGTATGTGGAATAATTTCATAGAATTATGGGGATCAAATAAAACATTTTTAGATAGATTGAATTCATTTTAGTTGAAGATTTAATAATATTTGTAGAACGAATTATAAGATTAATTATAATGGGTTGAATCATTATTTAAAGAAAAATTAATTATATAGTCAAAATCCTTTTTGAATTAATTTGAAAAAAGGGAGTAACTATTATCAAAGGATGAGATTTCAATAATATATCCTCCTAGATTACTAATTGATTTGAATTGCATAATAAAATAAAATTTGTAGTTTTCTTAAATGGTTTAACTTCTTGATTGGTATGAAGATTCTAAAGAAGAATTGTATAAAATAAAAGGATCAAATTATTAAAGCATACCTTTAATACCAAATTTTGCTAAAGTTATGTATTTGTATGACTTAGAAACATAAGAATATTAAATTGGTGAATTTTAAGATTTAAGATCTTAGTAAATACCTTAATTTTTGAAAACAGTATTTTTAAATGATGGAACTGCCTACATAGTTGGTGGAGCTGATTCTAAAGGAAATCCAGTTAGATCAATGTTGAAATGTAAAGATGGAGATCTAACAAATTTATCACCATTACCAAAAGCCAAGAATCCATCTAATGGATTAATAGTTTATGATAAATACATTTATGTTATTGGAGGTTTAAAAGTAATAGATGATAAATTATCATGGACTAAATCTTGTGAAAAATATTGTATTTAAGAGAATAAATGGTATAATATTGAGTCAATGACATATGCAAAACCTAATCAATCCATTTTTAAAATAAATCATCATATCTATGCTATTGGATTTCAATAACATGAATTCATAAACTTTGAAAGATATGACATAATTGAAGAAAAATGGAGTTTAATTACTCTATCTTAGACTTCATTAAATCCATTTTTATTTGGAGGAGGATATTCTGCTATTTAAATAAATGAATATTAGGCTTTATTATTTGGAGGAAAATAATGGAGAAGAAAATTCATTGATGATGAAAGAGAATTTTATTTTGATGATGAAATTATTAGAACTGTATTTTGCTATGATTCTATTTAAAACTCTTTTATAAGTTTAGGAGATTGTTTACCTGGAACAGGAGTATCTTATGGAGAATTTTAGCCTATTTGTTATAAGGATAAAATAATACATTTTGAAGCTCCTATATCAAAATAAAGAAAAATATATTAATGGTTATAATTTATTAATGTAGTTTAATTTTAATTTGTAAATCAAATCTTAGAAACTGAAGTTGTATAAATTTTAACTCCTGATTGAGATATTTGTAAATATATATTTTTAAAATTTAATAATAAACAAATTTCTTTATACTATTGAAAAAATAGATATTTTTAGTCTACCAATAACTCATCTCACAAATAATAACAAAACAAACTTTTAAAGTAAAATGGGAGGAATTATTTCTATTTTTTATAGGATGCATAAGCTTTGCATGCTTTTTGTATATTATAGTTATATGGATAAATAATAAAATAACACCAAATGTCAGTTTTAAATAATAAACTATTGGATATGCAGAATTTTGAATAAAATGAATCTTTAATAACATTGACTTTATAAAATTTTAATCGTGATATTGATCCTTTTAAAAAAGAGAATAATATCATTACTTCTTTATTACTCGAAGAACTATTTAGGATGATCCATCGCCTTATTTTATTATGGATAATACTCTCATAATATTAAATATTAATTATGATGAAGATGAATAACATAAAGTGATGAAATACTTACTAGTTTTTGTAACTTTTTCTAATAGTTATCCAATAATTTGTAGAACTTGTGTAGAAGATGAAACAATTAATAATTACGTATCAAAGGAGCAGGGATTCATATTTTTAACCATAATATTAAACCAATTAAATTATTTAACTAGATAATTAGAGCTTTTTTTTCTAAATAATATTATTTAGATTATATCTTTTAGTTATCAATTAGGAGCTAAATTGAATGAAAAATAATTAGATATAGATTTTAAAAGAAACTAATCAAGTAATTAAGAAACCAATTGATTCTTATGAGCTTGAACGACACTGCTCTTCAATATAATCTATAGAATTGCTATTAAAGTCATAATGAAAAAAGATATTAAGAGTTTTTCTAAAGTGGAATTATTTTATTAATAAGATATAATAAATACTTATTAATTTTATTACATAAAATATTCTTTTTTAGTTGGATTATTTATAATTCTATATAGATTGGTTTATTTTGTAACCTTTTCTTACTCAAAAAACAATTGCAAAACATATATACAAATTATAAAAAATTATTTTAATGATATAATTCTAAAATTCATGATTTAGATTTAAAGATATATATATATTTAAATAAAAACGAAAAATGAAAATTATTAAAAAAATAAGAAATTATGTTTAGCTATTCTTTGCCCAATTTACCTGATTTTCGACATTTTTCACACTTATTATTACTAACATTAACAGCACCACCTTAAAATCTGAATCCAGAATATTTTAGCTCTCTCATGAGTCAGTAAGGGAATTCTTTAATATTATAAGGTATGGCCCTGTTATACATGTAAAAATATTGAATCGATCATTAATGGAATGTCGAGTTTTGGTAGAGATGGCAAATATTGAAGCAGCTAAAAATGCAAAAAAAGAATTAGATTAGTTATCATCAAATTTTATCAAATGTTCTTACTATTAAGATGATACATTAATACCACATGGTTCATTTACTATAGGATCTTATGAAACTATTGAAGATACAACTTCAAGTTCATTCAAAAATAAACATTCCACATCTATAAATGATAGTATTATATATAGTAATATAAAATTTAGTCATATAAGATGGAGAATCTAAACCATAGAGTGCAACTGTATTACCTGTAAGTTAAAAACTTATTCAATCTTAAAAGAACATTTAATCTACAAAAACAGTATGCTTAAATGGTATTTCTGGGAAAGACTTAGATGCTCATAAAATATATAATATCTTTAGCAATTTCGGTAATATAGATAAAATTATTTTAATAAAGTAATGTTTTCGTATTAGTTTAAGTTTAAAGAATTTTGCTTTAATAAAGTATTTAAAAGAAGATTAGGCTTATTTCGTATATTAAAATTGTCAGAATTTATAATTTTTCGAAAGTTCTATAACAATTACATTCGCTGCAGATGATTCAATTGAAAAATTAGTTGGTCTAGATACATTATATAGAGAATAAGACTATTATATTGGATCAGAAGAAACGGATAGGTAATAAACTATAAATCCAGTTTAGATTTAATTCAAATAATAAAATGATTCTTTTGGCTCCTAGTTAGGTTCTTCATATCTCTAATTTAAAAAAGGTTTCTTCCAATGTTGAAACAATGTGGGACATTTTTTCAGAATATGGTGTCGTTGAAGTACTTTTTTTAAATAATAAAAAGGCTGTAAAAGTTTTGAATTCATAATTTAAATTTATGTGTTTAATCAAAATGGAAACTATAAAGCAAGCTTTGGAAGTAATGGCTCTAATGCACAATGAAGAAGTGGATGGAAGAAACATTTAAATTTCATTCACAAAAGCCAAAATTTGATTATAATAGGAAAATATTTAAATAAATTATTATATATTAATAATAATTATTATTATTGTAAAGAATTTGTTTTTAATATTAATCTTAATATATAATATTAAATAATAATTATTATAAAATTTTGATTAATTATTATGATGCAAGATCATTTGTAAGGATTACCACAAATAATCCGTGACGCATGATTATTTGCTATTAAGGCAAATCTTCAAATCTTTTTTTTCTTTAAATAATTCCTTATATTTCAAATGAATTGCTTGAATTACTTTGATCAAAGCCTTCTTCTATAATAACAATTGATTCTCCAACAGATGTTAATTTATAATCAGATGTTAAAGTATTTAAAAATACTAATCATTAGGGCTTCTTAAAGACAATCTATTCCAACTTCAAAAATATCAATCGAAAAATAAATAGAAACAGAAATAACTAATTCTTAATTATCCAAGCATGATGACACTAATCCTATTCATCCATAACAAGAATAAAATAGAAAATCTAAATCACTTAAATCATAGTAAAAAAAAGAAATCAAAAAATCAAAGAAATAAAACCACAACAATGTTTAACCAGATGAACACCCTAAAATAAAGAAAGTGTTTCTTTCAATGATGGATATTAAAGAAGTACAATATAAAAAGTAAACATCAATTTAAATAAGTTAGAAGTAAAGCTGAAAACAAAAGAGATAATTAATAAAACGAAACTCAATTAGTTAATGCTAATATGTGACCATAGTTTATGATTTTATTATTGTATATAATTTTTTTAGCAAATTCATTCAAATACATTTGACTTGATAAAATTAAGAAATCTCATTGCATATTCTCTTGGTGGAACACATGAAATATTTGAATCTACAAATGTATGTTTCAATGAGTATTCAATTTGCTTTTACATACTTTTAGATGAACAAAATTATTTACTTATATTCTGTTAGTATATCAATTATTCCAATAAAATACACTTCTTTATTATCTTTTGAAACAACCTAATTCTAAACATTACTATCATGCCTTATTGAATGAATACCAATCAATAGACTATAATCAATAATTGAACAAGATTCTAAAAATAATACATCATTTTTAAATTAAGATAAGAGGGATTTTGTGAATTCTAATTATTATAATATATATATATATAAAATACCTTAATCTAAAAATATTTTTTTTTTTTCTTCTAAAAAGTCTAAATCTTTTAAAGCCACATTTTTATCAATAATTTTATTAGCTTTTTTTGTTTTCCTACCAAAAGTTGATCCCTTTAGATCATATCTTACATCAATAGATAAAGGAGATTAAAATACATTCACAATAACAATTATATATGTTTTAGAAATCATTGTTTTATCTTTAAATGCTTTTAATACATGTTAACCTAAAATCTTCGAAAGATATGTTGAGCCATAATCCCTTATATATTAATAATATTATTAGATGATTCTTGAAAGCAATTTAAATTCATTCTTAGATATTGTTTTAATCATAAAATCGCCATTATCAGTAAAATAAAAAAAGCTTCCACTTTTCCCAGTTGAACTTAGCTCACTCAAACTAGTTAATTTGCCTATCATTAAATTACCCAAAAGATTTTCAGGACCAATAGATGTTAAATAATGTTTCTATTAAATCTTAAAAATTTATCTAATCCTTTCATAAACTAATCCAGCATAATCAACAAACTAATAACTTATACTTTAATTATTAGTATTAGAAATATTATAGATGTATTTACTTTTAAAATCTTTATCCTTAAGCTCAATTGAGAGAGTACATAAAGCTAAAGCAGATGCTCTCATGCCAATCATCATAGATATCACTAAATTCCAATTTTCATGGCCAAAATAAATTGCTTTATGTTTTTTTGGTATATTTGCTATAGTAGCTCTTCTAAATTCTTCACCCATTGGTTTTTTTGTTTTTTTTTAATCTAAAACCATTAATTTATCTTATTTTCCAAAACTAGCAATCTTCTGTATTCTAGATTCATTCTGCAATAGTGAAAATTGTGGTTGATTTGCCTAATATTAAATACTTATCTCTTAAGATGGATCAACATCTCCAGGTCTTTTTGGAGTTTAAATACTTACATAAAAAGGTCCATCTATTCTATTATCTAATTGATTAATTTAACTAATGTTTGCATCGAAAATTATTGATTCTCCACCTCTTTTTGAATTTTTTAATTAGATTATACAAGATAATACTTCATCTTATAAAGTATCTATTGATTATTATAACTTATTATTATCTATCTCTTATAAATGAACTTATTATTTTTCAGTCTAAATTTCATTAAAAAACTCAAACCAATCTATTGTATTAGATATATTATCATATGCATCTAAATAGGCTGAAAAACATATTTCACCTGTTGATTACATTCCTAAAGCTTTTATTAACATTTCAACCTTGGAAAGATTTGGTAAAACTTTAGATCCTGTAATTTAATGCCAAAACAGTAAAATATCAGCACATAATTATTCTATATCATTTTATAATATTCTCCCTGAGTCACCAAAATCAAGAAATCTAAAACTCATTTCTGCTTTTTATTATTTATTTCCATTTACAAGTATATTTAAGTAATTTAAAAAATCTTCAAATGTTATCTTATTTTTGAATTTTTATTACTTTATTTGAATCTTCTATATCTATGGCATGAAATAATCTTTGACTCAAAAATTCAGCATTTGCTAATCCCATGATTCCTAAACTTTCACGAAATTATTTATAATTGATATATCCAATTTGAGCAATTTTAAGAAATCTGATTCTATTATTTTAATAAAGTTAACCTTTATTTAATTTTTTTTATCTCTTTCTCTGAAAATATAATTCTTTTTTTGGAGAAATCATATTCATCATACTTTTTAAACTTTTTTTAATCATTTGTATGAATAAAATTAATTCTTCTTTTCATAATGAATATTTTAATAATGAAAATAATAATCAAATTTCAGGTAATTTAATTTAAAATGTTCCTTATGTTTAATGAATTAATTTATTTATTTTATGAACATTTGAATTTGATTTAAGAATAAGCATATGTTTCATCATAGTTGCATGCATTTTTCTCATTCTATGATTCATTTTAAATTATTAATTATTCAAATCTAAGACATTCTATAATTTTTAAAACTTTTGTTTTATAGGTTTATTAATTTGAGGAAATTAATCATCATTTTCTTCTAATTCTTCTTTATCCTCCAAAAATAATATACTATCAACTTTTGATTAAGTACTAAAAAGTTAATTTCCTAAAAGTAAACTATCTTATTTCTCTGTAATATTATCTCTGGGACTGAACTTTTATTCTCTAGGTGTATTTTACATCATTTAAATAATATAACTATATTTATTCTTAATATCTATGTTTTCATTATTGATTTTGAGATACATTTACTTCCTCTAAATCAGTTCTCCTAGTCTAGAAAATAATCCAACGAGAGTTTGAGGAGTTGAAAATTAACAATTTTACAAATAAGTATTATTTCCAATTAATTAGAAAACTTCTGATTAAGGTTTCTTCCTGTAAATCATTTATAGTTATGGGTTATGCATTAGTTAATGAAAAGAATGTTGATTAATCATTTAATTCAATTACTAGTTACAATATTTATTTGCGTATAACATTAACTTAGCTAAAATAGAAAATGGGATGTCTAATTTCCAGATCTATGAAAATGTTAAAGCGTACTTTTAAGAGTTTAAATAGACCGACTAAAGTTATGTTTTCTTATTAAACATCAATTTGATTTTCTCGAATCAATAAAAACAAAGGTCTTAGTTATTATTCACATTCTTCATTATTCTAATGATAACAGATTGAATTTAAGGCTGGAAGTGATTACTTCTGAAATAACATTATATTTGATAATTTATTATTGTTTTGAGATTATTTTATTCATAAAATGTATTTTGCGTGGTTTCTTTATATTGCTTTAATTTTGGTATTCTTATAACATAAATATAGGGACTGTACTTTTTATCCAGAATAATAGTAAAATACTATATAGATCCTGCCGAAGCTTATAACTTTGCAATAAATTCAATATGTCTAAGTTTCACTGTTTCCATGATTTGTATATTAATGGTGCCAATTGATGTATTTGTGACTTCTCATCCAAATGATGTCATTTCTACTTTACATCAACCAATAAATAAGTATTTTATAAGAGAAGTATTTATATGTAAGATTGAGATTAATTCTTATAGATCTTTATATTGGATTATTATTCATCACTTTTGTGATATTGCCATTTAACTATTTTTATTCTGAAGAAAGAGCTTTGAATTATGATAATGACTTTGACTTGGATTTAAGCGAAAAACGTCTATCATCAAAAATAATTAGATCAGCCAAATAAACTGTATATTTTATAGGGTTTATTTGTGTCTTATTAATTTCAGGGCTTGTTTTTAATCCTGAAGTTAATTATAATACATCTGTAAAATTGGAATGGGTTAAAACAATGTTTGATGTTGATCATTTAGGAGAATAAGCAATTTCATTTTGCATTTCTATCATTTTAACATTTGGTTTTATTTTATGGGTTATCTATGGATCATATGGATTAACTGCTTTACCATTTTAATTGATTAAAGGTGCAAGGTCTTTAGAAGAAGAAAAATCATAGGTGGATAATGATTTAGCAAAGTTAAGAGAAAAATACAGAGCTATCTAAGAAAAATATTAAAAAAATTCATCTAAAATTTCTAAAGGAGATTAAAAAGTACAAATTTACTTTAATTATTAGACTTTAACTAATTTAAAAAGAAAAGAAAGATTCTTAAATTTAAAGAATGAAAAAATTATTGAATTGGAAACATAAACCAAATCTTTATAAAGAATTTTTAAAATAATTTCACCATTTAGAATAATTATTGGAATGATTTGCTTATGCTTTTCTGTTTTAGTATTTAGTTCATTAGCTATTACTACTTATGATAAAGTAATAAAGTAATTATATTTGATAGATTACAAATTCATCATGTGGTTTTTAATGTGGGTATTTAATATAAGAAAAAACTCTATTGAATCCTATAGACACTTTATATGTTTATTCTTCATATTATTTTCCATTGGATTATTTATTCTTTTTTATTTTTACCCTTTATATTTTTATTTGTACTTTATATGGAATTATAAAATGTGGAATAATATTTTTAAAAGGATTTGAAATAAAAAAAGAATAAACTCAACCCTCTTCTTTGTTTATAGTAGCTGCTATTTTAAATATAAGCATTTTGGTAGTTTGTAATTAATTAATGACATTATGTCCATAATATGCAACATTTGGGAATCAACATTATTATGATATAAGAACAAGATAATAATCATTATGTACTTTAGAAGCTGTAAGTAAAGTGGAAGCAAAGTTTATATGTTAGATGACTAATTTATCTACATTTTACAA
This sequence comes from Paramecium sonneborni, assembly GCA_905182985.1. Classification (NCBI taxonomy): domain Eukaryota; phylum Ciliophora; class Oligohymenophorea; order Peniculida; family Parameciidae; genus Paramecium; species Paramecium sonneborni. The sequence goes on along the minus strand of CAJJDN010000034.1, from coordinate 612,755 downwards.
TAAGTATGAAATATAAATTAAATTTAATAGAATATCTTTAGGATATCCTATGTTTGCTATAATATTCTTTTTAGCTAATGCTTCATTTTTGGGGTTGTCTAGTTTAATGATATTCGTTTTTATGTGTAAAAAGAAGACCAGTTAGATTGATGTTAGTGAAGATGACGAATTAGAAGATGAGAGTAAATCATTAATTAATATATGAATAAGTATGATATAAACATTTTCATTTTTTTTTAATGCTTGTCATATGAAAGAAATCTTATAATTTTTTATTAGCAATTCCATAAGTTGATGATAATTGACATTTACTCACAGATTAAGGTAACTCAAATTTTTAATCATTTGAAATCTTGGTATTACATTTAGATCTTGTTGAAATTAAATTAGTGCTATTATTTGTATTATTTAATAATTTGGGACATTTTGAACTTGTTCTTAAAATAACTTTATTTTATTAAATAGGTGTTGATTTTAATTGTAAATTAGTTATAGAATCTCGAGATAATTCTACACTCTTTTTACTGAAAAGAACATCAAATTAATGTGGAGGATTAGGTTTTTATTGGGTTGAAGATCTATTCATAGTCTTTATCTTTCTATTCATATGATGTAAATGAATAAAAATAGGATCAGATTATAATTGATTAGCTTATGATTAAGAACAATTTGGTATTTAAGAATCTATTGTAAATATAAATCTTTTAATTTAATTAGGAGATTATTCTGTTTTACAAGATCTTACAGTTTGTATTTTTGGTGTTGGATGTTAAGTTGTTAATTATTATTATGTTTTCTATTCATTTATAGGAGATGGTTATTCTTCAAAAGGTTAACCATTTAAAGGCATTAATTATTTTATTTTACTTTCAATTACATCCTTTTTCCATTCTTTTGGTTTGAATTCATAACTATTCATGTGCTTTTCCATCAAATCTTATAATTTATATTTTTATTGTAACAGCTTAGCTTAATTTTATTATTCTTAAATATTCTTACAATCAAAGATTGCCTCTTCTATGAAATTTAACAAAAATTTTAATTATCTTCTTGCAGTTGTTAATGCTGTTTCATATCCATCTGTTTTTATTTTCTTTAATAAACCATCAATATTGAAATTCTCAATTTAAGTAATAATATTTTGCAAATCATTAAAAGAAAAGAATTAAGCTAAAATAGAATCTTAACTAATTGTATCAGAAACTTATTTCAATTCATCCTTATCTAATAGAGAACCTAAAATTTCTTAAACACCTTATTTTTGAACTATTGGTAGTAATGTTTTTCTTTTAGCCGGACGATCTTCAAGATGATCATATATTGCATTTAATAATTAATTTGAATTACGAATTACAGGATCTTTAACCACTATTTTAATCTTAAATTGATTTTCCAATTAATCATGAATTGTACTTAGTTTTGAATATAATTTATTATATGTCCATTTTAAATAAAAGCTAAAAATTAATTAATTCATACTCTTAATCAAATAATTCAGAAGGACATGTTTTTAATACTTCTTTTATATTTAAAAGAGAATTTATCATTCTAAATAATACATTTGTCAACATACTGTACATTCTCAATACGAATTAAGCATTATTTTCAACTAATCTAATTTATTAATTTTTAGACACTAATGCTGCTTCTACATTCAATTCTTCTATATTCATATGTTAATCATCTCTCTCAAATTAAATATCATCCATTTCATAAAATTCTAAGGAATTTAAATCTTCTAAAGTTTATTTTAATTTTGCTTTTTAATCTAATAAATCTTCATACCTATTTTTTAAAGTCATTTCATTAAATTATAATTTACGATATACTTAAATTAAATCATCAATAGATTTCTATAAATTATTATTGTGAAATTTTAAAAATATCTTCATTCTAGAACTAACACTGCTAAATCTAGCTCTATCAATATATTCTTATTCACTATCAGCAATTTACATTCTATTTTTTGGTCTCTATAACTGAAATCTTGCATTTTCCAATATTTCAGGTAATTCAAAGTCTTTTGGATCCTCCATTACAAATATCAGAATAATTTTGTCAAAATCATCTAATTCATCTAAAAACTCTGCACATTCCTCAATTTTGTTAAATTTAGTTGATATTTCTAAATCAATATCTTGAATCTATTATTCTGTTACAATCAATTATTCTTATAGATATTTTAATCTTTCTTCTTATTAACATAAACTTTCTAAACTCTCTCTAAAATTTATTTAATAATTAATTACTTAACTATTTAGTTTTTATGTTCATAACTTGCTGTATTTTCAAACAGATATTTGTATTACCATTCTTTTTCTTCTTATAAAGCATTTTTTATTTTTTTATTTTACTTTTTTGCTGCATCAAATGCTTGCTAATTTTAGAACTCTTTTAAATAAATTTAAGGTTATTTCTTCGTATACAATTATAACTATTCTATAAGTGAATTATTGTATTTTTAATTTTTTCTTAATGAACGACCTATTAATTGAATTTGTTGCTATAATGCTTAATTCTATTCTTATTCAGAATCTATTTAATTATTAACATTTTCCAAATCATTTTTAGGGATTGTCATGAATTTATTTTATTGAAAATCAATTTACTCGTATGATTTTAAATTTAACTTCATGAGATCATTTTAATATCTAATGCTAGCCATTAATGCTTTTAAATTTTAAATTTCTGTTTTATTATCATATTCTTAATGAATTTCTTCTTATTTCATTTCTTCTAATAATTCCGCCTTTCTTTTAACAACATACTCATTTATAACCTAATTATATATATATATAGATGTCTACCTCTTTTTTCTTATTCACAAATTATAAATTCAGCAAATCTGCATTGAACACTGTTGGCATAGTTTCTAAAGACTCTCTTCTACTAATATTGCTAGTGTAACTTTTACGGATAGAATTCATTTTATATTAATAAATAATTTCAACTCTTTGGATGCTATACAAATTCTAATTCATTTATTCCAAACATCTCTTTAACCCATTATGTTATTTTATCATCTTACATTTAAAAAGAAGTCATATCTTTAACCCAAATGGAAACTTATGTAAATGATCTTTTTTGGTTCACAACAACACCACAAATGAATTCATTGTAAGTACATTAATTCCCTATGTAACTTAAAATTATGTTTTCCCAAACTCGATCAACATTATTTTTGCATCTGAATACAAATCTTCCTCCATTTTAATTAGCTTTGTCTTCCCACATTGGTTAGATTTCTTCTTAAAATAATAATATTTAGCATCCTTCTGGTATTGTTGATGGCTTAGCTATCCATTAATAATACATCCAAAATTATTCTGCTGTCTCAAAATTACCTATATTTAAATCATTCAAAAATCATACACACTTTATATAGATTATCATTATAATTATCTTTGTCAATCTTAGTTTGTGTTCTTTGTGTTGAAACCCAAAATGTGTATTTGTTCTTTAATAACATATTAATTTTAACAATGAATTCTAAACTTATTAGATAAACTAAGTCAGCATAAAAAATACCTTCCTAAGTTTCGTAATAAAAAAATTTAGAATAAGTTTACATCAAAAGACTTTAAGAATAAGAAGCCTTTATGTCTAAAGATGTTTATCTCTAAAAGCATAAGAGTATGCATCAAATTATGAATAATTAATAATAGTAACCTTTACGATATTATTCACATATCAATGAAATTAGATCAATTAAAGAATTCATTTATGTTTCAGAGAAATTAAAATAAAAAAATATTGAAAGAAAAATGTAAGAAAGATTAGAACTTAAAGGAAAACTGAATTAAATCAAGTAAATTGAAATTGGAAAGAAGTTATAATATTATATTGAAAGAAAGATAAGATTGTTTATCAAGGATAGATAACATGAAGAAAGTATTTACTTTTCAATATTAAGACCCATATAATAAATCTTTTGATGCTTTTTATGAATTCTACAATAATGATCCAAAAATAAAAAGTTTTGAAAAGGAAAAACTACTTATTGAATTTAATCGATTATCATCTTAAGTTCTTAATGTTCCTGTTAGTAAATCATAACATACTAAAATTGCCATTTCTCCACCTCCTAAAGATATATATTAAAATGTAGTAAATTTATTTATTATCTATACTAGCTAGAAGATATCGAACTTACTTAAAATGAAGAAGAAAATGGAACTAGCAAATTTTTAACAATGAAAGCTGCAAATCGACTTTTAGGATTAATGATGGTTGAAGGTAGTAAGGGAAAGAGAACTCCTATTGTTTGGGCTCTTAATAAAAAAAAGGAATTACAAGAATTACTTAATAAACCATTTGGAGGCAAAATGAATTTCACAATGAATTCTTTTAACTGGTTAATAGACAATGCTATTTAAAAAAGTTAAGTTTATATTAATAAAAATTAAATTATTGAATAAAACACTGTAGATCCTAAAATAATTAATTAATAAATTGAGAAGGGTCTTGGAAATATCAAAAGAACTTTAAATTAAAGACCTATTAGTTCAAATATTGTCAGGAATTGTTAATAATTAAAACATAGAAATGATATAGCATAAGAATATTGTATCTCAGAACGTGTCAAATAAAATGTAATATAACAAAAATTAAGAAATCAAAAATTATAGGAACAATAAAAAATTTAGAAAAGTTATTTATCAAACGATTCATATGTTAATCACTACATTTGAGATTATTATTTAACCATTATTGAATACTATTTTAAATAAGTTCAATATAAAACGATAGTAACACTCAAGATTATCTATTGAATAGTTTATTAAGACTAATTTTTATTTATTTGTTAATAATAATTTATTATTTTTATAAAAATGATATTGTGTATTGGTGATATTGTTCCACCTACAACAGAGAAAGCAAAGGTGTTAAGGAGAATAATTTTCTTTATAATTTTCTTACAAATATGCTTAGCTTTAGGAAAACTCTATTATGATTTATGGGCAGGTGTAGCAGAATTCACATCAGCTTTTATACTATGGTATTCTTAATATTCATAAATAGGTGTGCTTAAGCTTAATTAAATTATTGCAATTGTGTGATTTACATATTTTTTTGTCTAATGAATACTTTTCTGATTGTGGTTAATTTTATGACCGATATCTAAAATAAAGTCAACCTTTAATCATTATCAAATGATGGTAGAAACTAGTTTTTGCTCTAAGCAATCTCTTTAACATTTTACATTGTTTCAGTTTACTTCACATTTTAAGCATATAAAGAATTTAAAGTAAAATAGGATATATTTAAGGGAATAGCTTATGATGTTTATGCTGCAACAACTAATGATCAAGTACTTTCAAAATCAAATATAAAATAACAATTAGAAATGCATAATTTTGAAAATTGACAATTATTATTATTAGTTAAAATATAAGCTCAATGTATGCATAATTTTAAACTATTTTCTAAATATTTAAATCAATAAATATTATAGATAAACTTAATAGAGTAAGAATATCAATGATGCCTATAAAATAAATGCATTGTTTATCTATGTTGAAATCTATTTACCATAAATACTTTACCTATCGATCTATCTGAAATTTTACAAACTTGATTAATATCTTTTTTTTGAAAATCAATTTTCAGATTTTTCTTTAATCCTAAATAAACCTTTGATTTAGATATAAAATGTTGAAATTTTATTGTAAATAAGGAGTCCATTGATCTTTTATAATTGTTACTTAAAATCTATATCAAAATTAGAAACACATTGTGACCAAAACTTTTCCTCTAAAATTCGGATTTTTTATATATAATCATAAATATATTCATATTGAAATTACTAATTTCATCAGATTATTTATGATGAGAATTTTTCTTGTTTATAAAATAATTTAATTTAGCATTTGTTTGCTGAAATAAACATGAAATTAATGGTTTATAAATTTAGTTTTTATTTGGTATCAATAATAATAGATTACAAATTTATTTAATCTAATTAATTGAAAAAAAAAATTATTTTTAATAATATTAGAAAAAAATTTTTTTTTAAAACTAGATAAGCTCATTTAGCAGAGTCTATTATATATTTTGAAAATCTTTAAAAATATAAATTGTTTTTTATGATAACAAAATTTAGTATTTTTTTTTAAGCTTTTGATTTAAATAAAACTTCAATAAAAACATCATTCATGATTAATTCATAAATGATGGTCCTAAAAAGCCCAAAAATATACTTATATTTTTGAGTACTTTGGATATAATTATTTTTCTATTCTGGATTTTAAATTCATATATGAAACTAAATAATATTTCTTGATCATTTTTCTCATTAGTTTTGATATTTTATCTGAAATTAATAAATAATATATTCAAAATTATGAGAAATTTTAGCAGACCAAGAATCAATTCAACCTTAATGATATTAAAAATAGTGGCCATTAAAATTAATTAAAAATTGCAATAGGATAAAGTAGAGTGGCAAAATCTTAGAAAATACTATT
>CAJJDN010000034.1:587199-606076 GCA_905182985.1 Paramecium sonneborni | reverse complement strand
TTGAAAATCAATTTTCAGATTTTTCTTTAATCCTAAATAAACCTTTGATTTAGATATAAAATGTTGAAATTTTATTGTAAATAAGGAGTCCATTGATCTTTTATAATTGTTACTTAAAATCTATATCAAAATTAGAAACACATTGTGACCAAAACTTTTCCTCTAAAATTCGGATTTTTTATATATAATCATAAATATATTCATATTGAAATTACTAATTTCATCAGATTATTTATGATGAGAATTTTTCTTGTTTATAAAATAATTTAATTTAGCATTTGTTTGCTGAAATAAACATGAAATTAATGGTTTATAAATTTAGTTTTTATTTGGTATCAATAATAATAGATTACAAATTTATTTAATCTAATTAATTGAAAAAAAAAATTATTTTTAATAATATTAGAAAAAAATTTTTTTTTAAAACTAGATAAGCTCATTTAGCAGAGTCTATTATATATTTTGAAAATCTTTAAAAATATAAATTGTTTTTTATGATAACAAAATTTAGTATTTTTTTTTAAGCTTTTGATTTAAATAAAACTTCAATAAAAACATCATTCATGATTAATTCATAAATGATGGTCCTAAAAAGCCCAAAAATATACTTATATTTTTGAGTACTTTGGATATAATTATTTTTCTATTCTGGATTTTAAATTCATATATGAAACTAAATAATATTTCTTGATCATTTTTCTCATTAGTTTTGATATTTTATCTGAAATTAATAAATAATATATTCAAAATTATGAGAAATTTTAGCAGACCAAGAATCAATTCAACCTTAATGATATTAAAAATAGTGGCCATTAAAATTAATTAAAAATTGCAATAGGATAAAGTAGAGTGGCAAAATCTTAGAAAATACTATTTAATTAATTTCATTTTATGAGTAATTAAAAGATCTAAAAAAAGAGAAAATTACGCTTACAAAAATCATGTATGAAATCTTAAGATTGCAATTTATTGTACAAATATATACAAACAAAATAAAGGATTTGGCAAAGTACTTTTTTAGATATAAAGCTATAGTGTTATTATTAGTAAAATAAACTTTTAAATGAATTGTATATAATATTTGATTTTTATAGTTTTTAATCAGTCGATCAGTCCTCAAAAACTGCAATTAAAACAAAAAGAAAAAAGCTAAAAAGAAAAAAATGAAATTTATGTTCTAAAAGCAAAACAACAACAAGAAACATTGGAGCCCTTGAAATTAGTCGAAATATTATAGGATGAAGATTATATACTACTTTTTAAGACCAATCATTGAATAAATTCATAATCTGATTAGATAGAATAATAATTTCAGTTTTATTATATAAATAAACCCCTAAAACAAGAATAAAATTGATATATTTTGCAAAAAAACTTATTTATAACTCTTTATATATTTTGAATAATTTAAATTAATCTTTGATAAAGATACATCAAGGAATTTGTAAATTTAAATTAAAATTTTCAATTACAAATTGTAAAACTTATTTTTAATGATATATCTAATTTTATAATATTGAAAATAAGAGTAGGATATATCTTTATATTTATATGATGTTAGACGAACTTCTATTATTGGAGAATTATTTTTTTCATTAATTTTTTTATATATATGTAATTATTGAAATATCAAATATTTCACCAGAAGTTAATTAAATTTTCTACCATCAATTTTTAAATAATTGAATTATATATATTCTTTTGCTAATTTTAAAATTAATGGAGATAAGAATAATTTCTATAATGTTGATCACATTTAATAACTATTTAAAAGTTTATTTACATAAATTTTGAGATCCGAAAAATTATTAAGATAAATAAACAATTCTGAATGAAAAAAACAATTACCTTGGCACCTGATTACTCAAAATCTTCTTTTTTTAATGATGGAAGCTTTCTCTTTTGTAATTCTCTTACAAAATAATTGGACTTTATAGAAATTGGAACTTTCTAAATGAAATACTTAAATAAACAATCTTCAGTGTCTATTTTGATTTCTGACTAAGTGATAAAGATAGTTGAAGAAGTATAATATTGACATAAATAGAAATTTGAGAAATATATTTTTATTGAAAATGTGTGTTTCAAAAAAATATTACATCCTAAAACTCAATAATTAGGGATTCGTCTAAGTAAAAATGGATAATACGCAGAATTTTTTGGGGAAATTGTTGAAATTTGGAAGTTAATAAAAAGATATGTCATACAAGAAGATTTTTTACTCAAATATAAGTTGGGATCAAAAATTGGAGAGGGATATAGCTCCTCAGTATAATATATTAAAATTATAAAGGTTTTTAAAGCTTTTAAAATTTTAAATGGTTAAAAATTTGCTGTGAAAATAGTAGACAAGTACATGTTATCTAGAGATAATAATTTAGAAAAATAATAAATGCTTAATGAGTTAAGTATTCTTCGTTAAATCAATCATATTAATTTATTAAAATTAGAAGAAATATTTGAAAGCGAAGAAAATATATATATTGTAACAGAGTTATTAGAAGGAGGATATCTAAAGAATTCTATATTTAGGTTTAGGTTTTCTGAAGAAGAGACTATCATCTTAATGTAATAATTATTCCGTACTTTGAATTATTTACATTAGATGAATATTTTTCATCTTAATATCAAATTTGATAATATTTTCCTAAGAGATGAACAAGATCTTACTTCTGTTTGTATCATTAATTTTGGAAAAGCAGAAATTTAGAAATTTAATTCATTAAGTTCTAAAAATCTCAATCATTATGATCCAAACTCACTCATATCATTTTATAGAAAAAAAGATATATATGCAATAAGTCTAATTATTCTTAGCATCTTTGTAAAAAAACTATATAAGGAAAGTTAAATGGTTGATGAATTATTAATGAAAAATTATGACTGCTTTAGTTTTGTAGAATAAATGAATCTCTTACCCCCACTATAGAATTTTTTTGAAATATTGTTTACTGAAAAAGGAAGAAATTTAATTGATATATTAACTTGCTAAGAAATTTTAAAATTAGAAGTTTTTAACTTAAATTTTTAAAGACGATCATCAAAAGCTACTTAAATTTTACATATAAAAACTTTTGATTAAAAAAGATAATCAAGATTTATACCAAGACCATCTCAAAAAGACAATCTTTAACTTTCCTAACTTTAAAAAAGTTTGAAATTACCAAATATAAATGATTCTGGTGACAATAAACTTCCTTAAAATCAATCCTATAGTCCTTAAACAGAAAAGTATCTTTCTCATAAACTGCTAAATGAATGCAAAATTAATAATTAAACTCCAAGATAAAGTATCTTAAGAAAATTATTAAGTCCAAATGTTTGATATATGATTTGGTTTATTATTACTTTGAGTAAAATGCTGATTTTATTTTTTTTATTTTATAAAATAGACGATTTTCTTGTATATTTTATAACTTTAAATAATGGTCGTTATTGTTCAATACTTTGTTAACAAAAAAATTAAATTTAACTCTAATTTCTCAGTGGAATATGAAATTTATAAAAAAAGTTAATTATTTACATATATGCTTCTAAGAAATAAGTAATATCCTTAACATTTTGATATTCAAAATTCAATTTTGTCTACTGATTCCGAATTTTGGGCATTAAATGTGAATTTTTAATCAATATTAACATCTCGCTTGACTGTGAAGTGCAAGGGAAAAATAAAGGAGAAAAATATTTCAATTGGAGCATAACATATTAAATATACTAAAAATGTAGACTATTGATTGTATTTAGAAATTTATAAGGTTTGCAAATGCCTTTTTTACAATTTTAAGAAATACGTAATAAGAAGTAATAGGAATATAATTGTAAAAATAAGATAACAAAATTGAGGTTTATGGACAAATATAAAATTGGATTGGTTTATTAATGAAAGAATGCATTTCATTAGACTTTATTTCTAATTACAGTATTGTTAAATTGATAGGTAGTGGATCTACAGCAAATGTAATATCTATTTTTAGTTTAAGGTTTATTAAGTTCGATCTAAAATAGATGGCATAGATTGTGCAATGAAAGTTTTCGATAAAGCATAATTTGAGAAAGATTATTAAATTAAACAATCGATTTTATTTGAAATAACATATTTAAAACTACTTAGTCATCCTAATATAGTTAAATATTTAGGAGTGTTCGAGTCAAATTCATAAATAATTTTAATCTTAGAATATTTAGAAGGAGGAGATTTAAAAAGTAATTTTGAAGACAAATAGATTGATGAAGATTAAATTAAAATTATCATGAAATCTATTTTAAGCGGTATTGAATATATGCATAGTTTTGGTATATTTCATAGAGATATTAAAAAATGCAATATAATGTTTAGGAATTAAAATAATTATGATTCAATATGTCTTGTTGATTTTGGTTTAGCAGAAAAAGCAAATAATGATAATGATTATTTATTCAAATATTGTGGTACACCTGGTTGTGTTGCTCCTGAAATTTTAAGAAAATAAAAATATGGATTAAAAGTAGACATTTACAGTGTAGGCATTTTATGCTATTAATTGATGTTTTAAAAAGATCCTTTTAAATCTAATTCAACTAAAGAAATAATAGTCAAGAATTTCTTAGGAAATATTGATTTATCGATGACATCATCCATTTCTAAAAATGGAATAAATTTCTTAAAAGGATTAATTGAAATAAATCCATCATTAAGATTTTCAGCAACTTAAGCTTTGAACCATCCTTTTTTATAGGCAAAAAATTTTAAAATAGTTTTTTGTAGGAATAATAATAATGCTAATTCAAGTAAAGAAGCAATAAAATTAAAGCCATTGATATTTCATAATAGTAGAAATTAATCTCCGTATAATATATCAAAAACTTCACCTAACAAATTTTACATGAAAACTGAAAGGAGTACTAGCTAAAGATACGATAAAACTTCAAATTAAAGCACTAAATTAATATCGAAATCTATTTTATTAAAAAATTTTAAAAAATTGAATACAAAATGATTTTACTTGCATTTTGATCAAGTTCAAATTAAAATCTAATTTAAAATTATATAACTCAAAACTCCATCTAAATTATTAGATAAAATATTTTTAAGAAAAATAATCATTAACATTATTAGTTTTTGATAGTAATAATGTATTGAAATACTATTTCACACATTAGAAAACAACTATAGGATCTATCGTATAGTGGTTAGTACCTGAGGCTTTAACCCTCAAGACCTTGGTTCGAATCCAAGTAGGTCCTTTTTTTTATTTATTATAATTATTTTTATTTTGAATTATAAATTTATTTATTTTTAAAAATTTGATGATTTTGAATCTTTAAATTCTTTAATGAAACAACGATTGTTTATAAAATTTTAAAATCAAATGAATTTTAACAACTTTCAATATTATTGTAGAATAGTTAAGAAGTGAGATTTTAATTTTCATGACCTTAGTTCGAATCCAAATAAGTTTATATAAACTTTTTGAATAAAATTTTTGTATACATATAACATTACCATAAAGACTAGCTATTTAAATCTTTTGAAGAAAATATACTTAATCAAATTTTAAATAAGAATAAATTTTTAGCTAAAATAAGCAAACTTATTCCCTAATTTTATAAACCAATTATTTTGTTGAATCCATATTATTATATTTTTGATTTAATGTAATAATTACAAAAGTTTTTTTTAATTCTGAAACAATTTCTTAATTTGATTTTAATGGAAAATTAAAATTCTAACTTTAACTTCTTAAATTTGTTTTATTTTAGTACAGGTTTCTATAATTGTTAATAATAGCATTTTTAATCATAAAATGAAATTACGATGTGTAGATATATATTTAAAAATATTTGAGATCTTGATCATTTTATTAATTTAAAAATAAATAATTTCTACAAAATAAAGAAAATAAATGTGTATTCTTAACAATTTGTAATTTAATAATGGAATGCTTTTCTTTTTTATAAATGATTATGTTGTTTTATCAAAATCTTTTTCAGCATAAATAAGTAATACATATTTTAATTTAAAAATTAATGTCTGTTCTTGATTAAAATGAAGACCCTTTATAAAGCCCTCATATAGCAAACTCATTGGTTTTAATAAGTAAAAGAAATCTCCACAATGAAGATGATGAGTTTTTGACAAATTTTAAAACTAAACAATCTTAATTTAATATGCTAGAAAAAATAAAGATTTCTCATGATGCAAGTGAGTAAAGCATAGCTTCTTAAGATGATTCTGATGAATTTAATGATTAATAAGGATTTAAAAATAGGGTTTGGAAGGAGAGAGCACTTAATGTAATAGTTCTTGTTGCCCGGTTTGTTACTTACCTATTAACTAATTCGGATAAATTTAAGTTGAGATATTTAGATCATAGACAATTTAAAGTGATTGGAGATAAAGCTGCCGATTTTAATTTTTATTTGAAGCATAAATTAATAAGAGCAAGGGAAAAAGGAGGATCATGGGTTATTAATTAATACTATAATAGTTAGCCTTTTAAACAAAAATAAAAATGTATATGAATTTTTTGAGTATTTTTTCTGCGATTATTAGACCAATAAAGCCAGACAATATCTTAAAATTATAATGGGATGTTATTGTATTCTGTATTCTTTTAATCAACATAATATACATACCTTTAAAAATTTCTTTTGATATAACAGTGGGCGATGGAGTAGATTTTTTTCTTGACACTCTGCCTTAATATGTTTTTGTGTTTGAAATTTTGTTGAATTTTAATGTTGCATATTATTCACGTGGAGTACTTGTTTTGAATAGAGGATAAATCTTTAAACATTATTTAAAAGGAAAGTTTATTTTAGACTTTATAGTTATAATCCCATTTGTGATTGGTAGATAGAATATACCTTATATAGAGTTTGTTTTATTATTTAGAGTTTCAAGGGTAAGAATTATATATTAAAGATTAGGTTATGCATATTTTTGAGAACATCGTTGAAACTCTAAATTTAAGAGTGAATTTTGCATCTACAGTAGATATTATATCACTAATGTCAACATTTTTATTTGCATCTCATATTATAGCCTGTTTTTGGCATTTTATAGCTATTTAAGAATAGGAATTCGAGACTAATACATGGATACAGAGAGCCCAATTATAAGATGATAAATGGTAGGCACGTTATATTACTAGTTTTTATTGGGCATGTATAACAACTTTAACTATAGGATATGGAGATATTATTCCAGTAATAATTTAAATATATTATTAGGTAACAAAATATGAACAAGTTTTTGTGATCTTTGTTACATTATTGAGTTCAATTATCTTTGGTTACACTATTTCAAGTATAGGATCTATTTTTGCTCAGATGAGTGAGAATAAAAATTATCTTAGAGATAGAATGACTATGATTGATTCTTTTCTTAAAAAAAGAGGATTAAATAAAGACTTATAAGTTAAAGTAAAGAAGTTTTTTGAATATTATCTTAAATAAGAAAGAGATACAGAATCTGAATGTGAAAAATTAATGATTCATCTATCAGGAAATCTCAACAAAGAAGTTAAAATAGACTTTTATAAAAATTTATTGTAGAACTCTAAATTAATTAGATAAAACTTTTCTTAACAATTTATTGAAAAATTATGTATTTTGGTTAAAGAATAAACCTTTGTACCAGAGGAGATTATATCTATTGAAGGGTAAAATATATATCATTAGTAGATAAAAAGTTGATCGAATCTACTTTATTTTAAAAGGAGAAGTAGAAGCATATGTTAGCAATAACAAAATTATTAAATTATATTAAAGAAATTCAGCAATTGATGAAAAGTCATTCATTTCTTAACATCCCGCTTAATTTTCAACTAGAGCTGTAAAATTTTCTAAATTGGCTTACATTACATATGATGATCTTTTAGAGCTATTAAAATATAATCAAAAAGATAGAGAACATTTTTATTATGTTAAACATTAGATTGAATTCAATGGAAGAATTAAAATGGGAGGATGTGAATTATGCCGTCAAAATCATACTTTTACTTGTTGTCCATTTGTATTCTATACTCCTAATTGTCTAAGATTATTTAAGAAAAATGATCATGATGAAAAACAAAAAAGAAAATTTATCACTAGATTGAGAATGAATGAAAAAATTCACAATGTAATGTAAATTAATTATTAATTAATAGAACACTTTTGGTTAATTGAGAAATCTTTAATCATCTATTTTTAATTTTTGTGCAACTTAAGGTTATTTCAATGAAATTGGACCTAATTCTGAATATATTATCTCAAATAAATTTCATATGCAATAGGATTCTGCTGTGGAAGATTAGGAAGCAAGTGATTAAAATTCATTATAAGATTCAGATAAAAAAATATCTTCACAGAATTTATTATTATATAAAAGAGAATCAAAAAGAAAGGATTCAGATATTTAAAACAAAGATGAAAAATCAAGTAAATCTAGAAAAAGGCTAACTAGAATTTCTGTCTAAAAAAGTAAATAAGAAAGAGATTCTACTCCTTTAGATAAAAAAATCAAATCAGGTATTAAAAGAGCAACATTGCTCATAAATCAAATGAAAATGGAACAAAGTTAAAAAATTGAAGAAGATTTAAATTAATTTTAATCTTCTTTACCATTAAATTTGTAATAATAATAATAATAATAATAACAATAACAATAATAATATCTATCATAACAATAACAACAACAACAATAATAATAATAATAACAATAATAATTCTAATTATAATCAAATTCTTCAGAATAGCAAAAACTTTATGATATGGATTAAGTTATATTGATAGAAATAGAAATTGCTAAATTAATTGCAGCTAAAGAATGTAATATAGATACTTAAACTGATATGGAATTCTATGATACTGGATTTAACTTAGAATAAGTAGTAGCCAAATTAAAAAAGGTTAAGAAAATTCCTATAAAATTAAAAAAAAGAAAAATGAGAAAATCATTAGCAAGATCTTATTCCATTCGGCATATTAGCCAAACAAAATCTTGAATATAACTTAATATAATCTAATTAAATCACATTTATTTTAATTCTTTTTTGAAAGAGATATCAGAAAATAAATCTGTGTTTTGTGATATATGATTAAGCTTAATTTTTTTCTTTCTTTAAGTAGCTTCTTCTTCTTAGAGATGAATATCTTATGCTTAGAATATATCTATAGGTTAGCAAGGACAATCAATAACATCTTGTTTATTCTGATATAATTCTGACATACAAACATAGTGATACCATTATTCGCAATTTTCACATTAATAATAAGCCCCATTTTTATTACAAATTTTACAAATTTTCGTTTCAAATATTTCTATCATTTTATCAAAATTTAAATTGTTGTACTTAGCCTTTGTATAGCAATCCATATGATAAAAATAGTGATTATCGTTAATTATCTTACTATTTTATTACTCAAAAAAATTATCTTTTTGACATAAAAAACAAGCTTAACCAAATGGATATTTTAATGTTATTTGTGGTATCAATTACTCAATTTTATCATCTTCAAATAATGACTAATTTTAAAGTTATTTACAAGTCTCCTGTTAAGTACTAATGTCTTAATTTTAGGTTTATTCTCTTCTTTTAATTTTTATCTGAATTGACTACTTTTTAGGCTTTATCAACTAATCTTATTAGTTAATTTCTTTCTAGAGTGGAAATTCCTCTAATATGTCAATTCTGGCTTATTTAATGATTTATTCTAATCTTAAAAGTTATCTAGTATTTAAGTTTAAATCGATTGAAACTTCAAAAAGACCTAAAAGATATTGATATTAGATTTACAATTTAGAAAAACTTTAGAGAGCTCTTAGAATTATTTTTATATTTGATCGACTAAATTCATAATAAAATATTATTATTTATATTCTCAATTTTAAACTCAAATTTTGAGATGCAAATTCTATGTTTTAGCAATAGGATTAGAATTTTTGTAAAATAAAGGGATATTAGAAAAAAAAACAACTGACTGATTTATAAAAATTTAAGAAAAGGTAAATGAAAGTGGAGAATAATAATTTCAGATAATTATTATTGAGGGTATAAATTGGAGAAGGGAAAAGAAGAATAAAACATTCATTTTGGGTGAAAATTATGTCAATTTATTTAAGAAGTATGGAATGCAAAAAAGAATAAAAATTAGCAGAAGAAATTACAAATTTTGTGGTATATATAAATGGTTTGAATAAAAGAAAAAATTATTTTGAATAAAATTAAAAATATATAAGATTTATGGAGGATTTAAAATTAGCAGGGATAAGATTTATTATGAAATAAAGGAGCAATCTTCGATAGTGGTCATTTGAAACTGGAATTAAATTGATAGCAAAAGCTAGAACTTAAGAATTAATAAATAATTAATAGGCCTGCTTTATTTTTTTGATAGGATCAGAGTTAGATGTAGGAGAATTATTTTAAATGAGAAGGAGACAGAAGGTTTTTACAATATATTTGATAAAATTGATGCCAATAGATAGACATTAAAATCGAAATGATAGGGACTTGAAATAAATTATTAAATTGATTTAATTCTAGAAGAAATATTCAAATGCCATCGAACAAACCGCTAACTTTGGATATAGAATCCTAAAAAAAAATATACAGAAAAGTTGAGTTTTTATTTTCTGATATGGGATGAAGGGGCTTAAAGCAAGAACTATTAGAATCAAAAAATAATAGATATAATAAATCATTAGCAAGTATGTTGTGTATTGTATTATTCAAATAATTTCTGAATACAATGACTATTGATATCAGAAATAAATCCTCACCTTCAGAGTAAGAAGAAAGAAAATTAATTAAATTGATTTATTAGTAATCATTAAAGACTACTAAAAAGCTAGTATCGAATCAGAAATATATGGAATATAATTGATTAATATATTCAAAAATAATAATAAATTATGAAAGCCTTTACCCTAATCTACTATATAGTGCCTTAAGATAATGATGATGTTGAAATACCTAATGCTTTTGGGTAATGATATCGTTAGATTAATAGTATAGGTAAACAAATCGATTAAGTCACACTCAAAGACATTAAGTCTAGTTTTCCACTTCAAGGAGAATATATCTTTAGATTTAGATATAAAACTAGTCATAATACAGTATGGCTTGATTTACCAACAGATACATCACAGATTCCATTATTCAATAATCGCATCTTAATAAAAGCAACAAGGATTAGTTGGGATACTCAAAATAATTAAATTCAATAAACTTAGACATAATAATAATCGAATGGCACTGTATAATAACAAAGTCAAAATTAAAATATAAATTAATAAGTGTTAGCTTAATTTTAATAGTAGCAACAGAATCAATAACAAGCATATTAGTAATAATAGTCCCAAAACTAGAATTTAATTGATTTTTGAATATTGTTTGTTGTGTTATTGAATATAATATATATGTATTGCTATATCAAGTCCAATATCTTTAACTTGGTTCTCTAGGGAATTTCATTTCTTCAATGCAGACAATAACATCATCATAAATTGAGTTATTAATAAAAGGCAAATTTTATAATGCTGGTCCTTATCTGACTCTAGCATATTTATCATATACTGAACCATGACAGATACACACCCAACCCTTATAAAATAAATTATGATTTTACATTATAAGCACCTAGATATGGAATAGGAATGCATCCCAAATGTGTACATAATGCACTTACAACCAAAACTTTAGTATTTCCACAATTAGTAAGAACAACTTCAGAACTAATAATAAAAACAAAGAATATACCTTGGATCTAAAATGGTTTCTTTAGGTAAATTATCTTCATCTTTAATTTCTTATTATGTTAATCTTCTAATAAATACTGGTGTACCATTCCATACTATTTACATGACTTCGCCAGGTGGTAAATCGCCGATACTATGCATTAATTGAAATTATTACTCCATTTCAAGATATGTGTCTCTATCATATCTCTTCCAACCGTCTAATCTACCAATAAGACCAACCGCAAACAATCTTGCAAAGGAAAGCAATCCACCATAATATACAGCATTCAATGCATAAATTTATGTTCTTTTTATTTCTGTCTCATGTTCATTATGGACTCTAAATTTAATATCGATATAATTATTACCTATTTTCATCAAACCAATTATCCATTTAAACTTTGAAATCAATATGATCTCCAAAATTTCCTGGTCTTGCAGATGTTGTGAAGAATTGTGGTGCTTCTGATACTTACACTCCTTTATATAACTTCTAATTGACTCTGCTATTATATTCGGAAACTAGACCAAAGTGAGCTCTGCCTATAAATGATCTACGGAATGCTCCACTTATCATTTTAAATCTTTTTTTATATAATTTATTTATAAATAGTTATTATCCTCATATTTTCATCTCTTTAATTGATTGTCTTAAACTAATCAGATTTATTTTACTTTTCTGTTCTAGAGTAGCTTCTATTATTTAAATAATCCGAACCTTTTTGGTGCATACTTTAAAATTATTGTTTTCTTCAATTATCAATCTATTTAAGCTGTTATGAAATCTAAGTTGATTTAATAACCCTATTTATTTGCCATATTAAGTTGCCGAAATATTCCTGAAGAGTAAAACAAATTTACAAATTATTTTTAAACTACTTTATAAAATCATATTCCTAATGAAGGCTGAATAATTAAGTATAGAAATACACTTTTCAATTTTAAAACTACACTTCTTTTTCTATCTTTTATTTTAATAAATTTACCTTGAGAAATCTTTCTAATATTTTCAAAAGATCTATTAATTCGATATTTAGAGTTAAGAAATATTAGAAAAATTCACATTTTTTTTCCTTTCCTAAACTAAATCAATAAAAATTGATAATATTGAATTGAGTTTACTTTATTGTGGAATTGATTTAGTTTGATTAATATTTTTATTAAATATATATCGAATATATTAGGTGTCTTCCAAGATATTTTGCTATTTATCTATTGAAAAACTATAGCATCTC
Organism: Paramecium sonneborni; assembly: GCA_905182985.1. Lineage (NCBI taxonomy): Eukaryota > Ciliophora > Oligohymenophorea > Peniculida > Parameciidae > Paramecium > Paramecium sonneborni. The sequence goes on along the minus strand of CAJJDN010000034.1, from coordinate 593,134 downwards.
TTTAAGGTGTTGCCTTTCAGAAAAGTTAAAATAGTTATTACTACACATTTAATTATAATTAAATAGTTTATTTTTTATAATAATATTAGCTATTAGGATAATTTCAAGTATATGTTTGGTTTTCTAAATAATTAATCTTTATTTTAATTTTAAAAATTAAAAATAAATTTATTCTGTTATTTCCTTATGATACATTTTCAACTCTGTTTTCTTTTGGAAATGCACTTTCTGAGTACACATAATTTAATAGTTTATCAGATCTCTTTTTTTTATTAGATAATTATTTGTAATGACATTAATATGAAAGTTCTCTATTTCTAGAAAAGAAAAACCTTAAAATAATTTTGTTCTCTATTCACAACAGAAAAGATAGTTTTTTCTAACTAAGATTTAAAAAGGACAACAATATTTATTCTTATTTATGTTAATAATAAGATTATACTCAATTACTATACCTCAAGTTTTTTAATAAATAATTTTGAATAATTACTATTTTTTCTAAAAATAGAATCAATATTTGCTTTTAAGAATTTCCGAAATTATTTAGGAAATTTGAGTTTTAGTATTAAATTTTTGTCCTTTAAATGTGAGTTTGTTAGTAAAATAAAATTGTAATGAAGATATATTTATTTGGATTCACTTTGTTAATCATAGCAAATTCTGTAACCACATTAAATCTATCAAATTATTCTTAATGCTCATGCAAAAATGCATTATAATAATAAGATTGTTTAACTGATTATTGCGATTGGAATCCAAATGAATCCACATGCACAAACAAGCCTTGTTCAGGATTCAAAGAATAGGATTGTTGGGGTGTTCCAGATTCATTTAATTGCGTTTGGAATTACACATCTAAAATATGTGAAACATAGACTAAATGTTCTAATTATACATACAAAATGGATGAAGGTTATAGATGTTATGATATGATAAAATGTTAAGCTGATGTTGATTAATAAGACACTATAGCTGGAACTGTAAAATGTATGGATAGAACACATGAGACTGCTTTGAGTATTGTAAGTTGTGAAAAAGTGCCTTATGAAAGATGTCGTTGGTTTATAACTTCTAATGGAAAACAATGTGTAAAGAATACATAAACCTAAACTTGTTAAGAAACATCAATAACTCAATGTTCTGATTATGCCACCGAAGAGGTTTGTAATATATTTTCCTGTTACTGGAGTGATACTTGCAAACCATTGACTTGTTCTGCTATTTAGATTGTGGACGATTGTACATCATTTTATTCAATTGATGCAAAATAAGTTACAATTTGTAAATGGAATGCAGGTAAATGTATAGATTTAGATGTAACCACTTTAATATAAGCTGAATGTTTGCCATCTACTATTTATTCCTATATTTGGAATCCAGATACCAAAAAATGTGAAATTTGTTAAGAGGAGAGTTCAAGCTCAGCTTTATTTTTTTATGGATCAATCTTGTTGATGACTATATTAAATTGATAGTTATATCATAAAGTTCAAAACAATACAATATTTAATACAAAAAGCTCTTTAAGGTTTCTTTAGTTCTAAAATTTTATAAATATTTTTATACCTTTTTTTTATTATTTCTATTAAAATATTACTCCTATTATTACTTTAGATTTATTACAAATTGTTCAAATTAAGCCTTTTTTGTTCATGTTATTTTTGTCAATTAAAGTCTTAGCAATCTATTGGAATGAAAATTTATCACACTTTAAATAGTTTATTATTGTCTAATTTTATACTGATTTATAAATTGTTATTCTTATTATGAATGAATTCTTTTTTGATTTGATGAAACTTACAAGTACTATTTAACTATTTAACATAAATAGAAAAGAATATTGATTTGACTACTGTATTTACTTACTGGCTCTTTGTGTTTATAAAATTTATGGAGTTGAATTGAATTTTTGTTTATTATCAAAAACTCAACAATTTAAAATTCAGCATAAATATTTTAATTATTTTAATTCATAAATCTAACTCTGCTTATTTTGATATTATTTTTGATTAATTATTATTTAAATCTTTAAGTTGATTTATGATATTGATTCTCTGATATTAAATAAGGTGCAGCTACTTGAGTCTTCTGTAAAAAATAATGTGATTTTCTAAATCATTGCAACTAAATCTCTTCGTTTTACAAACATCCAATTGCTATATTTTATTCTTTCTCTTTTACATTAAACATCTAAAATATTATCATATTTGATCATTTGCATTATAATTGTTATTTTCCACTTTTATAAGATTTTCTGATTAAAATGCTACTTAATTTAATTAATTTTTATGTATTTTAATTTATTAGCAACAACAAATCAATTTCATTATACATTATTCACATTTATTAATGCTCCTTTAATTTCAATACAAGCATTTCCCATAAAAATTCATATGATTTATAATATTAAATTATGAATGATTATTTTAATAAATATTAAATAAATCTTCATTCCTATTCTAAATTTTTTTAATCAACTGATGATATAATAATTTAATCTTTTAAATATGAATAAAAATTTATATTGAAAATTTTAATCATTAAATTTTTTTGACTTAAAAACTTAGTTAACAATTAAAGTTGTACATAAATTTTCCAATTTCATATACATAAGATTTATTGTTAATTATACTCCCCTTCTTATTAAATGTAATTCTTAACTTGATAATTGAATAATTGATAAAATGGTAAAATAGTTTGATGATTTATTTATTGATTCTTAGCTCATTTCTTAACGATATTGAGTAAATAATTAAAAATAAAATTTCTAGAGTCAACTTATAAAATAATTAGAATGGTAATTAAAAATGATGATAATAATTTGATAGATTTAAGAGCCTTAAATAAATCCTTAGTTGGGACCTGTAATAGCAAAATAAATTCAAAATATTATTAAATAACCAATTGATGGTAAAATGTTAAAATTATAGAATTAGGAGTTCATATGATATTTAATGAACAAGATGTTTTTGATATTTAAGCAGATATAGAAGGTCCAGGTAATAAAAATAACAATAATTTTTAGTTGATACTCCATTTTAAGGAGGTATTTTTAGATGCAAATTAATTTTACCACCTTAGTTTCCATAAGTAGCACCAAAAGGTATAAATATTAATATGTTAGGATTGTTTAATACAAAAATATTTCATCCAAATGTATCAGAAAAGGGAGAAATATGTGTTAATACATTAAAAAAAGATTGGAATCCTCTTTAATGGTCGTTAAAGAATATATTTGAAGTAATCAAATGTCTTTTGATTGTTCCATTCCCAGAAAGCTCTCTTAATGAAGAAGCAGGTAAACTGTTCATGGAAAACTATGATGAATATTTTAAAAGAGCAAAATTACTTACAAGCATCTATGCTATAAAATAAGATGGAAATGTTTTAAAAGGAAATAATTAAGTAACATATATAAAATAATATTAAAGAATATTAATGATGATGTTGACAAGAAAAATAAATTGACACAAACACAACAAAAAAAAGAAAACGATCAAAAAAAATGGCTGAAAAGAATATGATTACTAATAATTATTTAAATAAAGTCATTAATATATATATTAAATATATATTTATGTTGTGCATTTTATTTTTTTTAAAAATAATAATTATTTATCATAAATTTTAAGAGTTAAGCTTCTTTAAAGTCTTAGTTTTTTCGATCAATTATGCAAATCTACCAATTTGACTTAAATTATGAGTAGAAATCAAATCATCTTCATCTAAATTAATATCTTTAAAACAATCTTATAAAAGATTAACTAATTATTAAGAGGTTGGTCTTTCATTTTTATCAAATGATAGACATTGAGCAATAATATCTATAAATTATTGATCGATATTATATTATTTTAATTAGTTTTGAATTTATTCTTTAGTAAAGCTTCTTTTGTATTATTCTTTACTAAAATTTTGACTTGTCATTTCAACTGGATATTAGCCTCTATTAAAAATTTAAAACACTACAAATAAATTAAATTATTCTACTAATAAGTCCAACTTGCCAAATATCTGCACTAGTATCATAATCAGTAGTTCCAGCTTCTGGTGGATCATAAGAAGGAGTAGCTCCTAATACTGATTTTGGTGTAATTTCATTTAATTTACCTTTTGAATCTTATTTTAATTCTATTATATATTTTGATTTGTCTACATTTTTATTAATGTTCATATATTGATTAAGATAACCATTATGATAATCTAGATCTATCAAAATCTGCAATTAATAATTTAGCTTAATCTATATTTTCACTTGATAAAAACAAATTTCCTGGTTTTAAATCTCGATGAATAATTTAATGATTATGAAGATATTTAAGAGCTAAAGTCATTATTTATATAATTACCAATTGCTAATTAATAACACATCTATTCACAATGTCTATTCTCATCAATCTATTTCTCCTCAAGCATATTTGAAAGAACTTAAGGATATCTTTCCATGAATATGTAAAGCTATTTTTAAATTCTAAAATATGCATAACATGCAACTAATGGTTCATATTTACTGAAATTTTCCATTATTTCTAATTCTCTTTAAGAAGAAGTCAAAAGATATTCTTAATCAGTATCATTTAAATCAAGTTTTATAGATTTTAAAACAGTTCTTTAACTTATATTTGGAATTGTTTTCATAAATTCTGGAGTATCGAATTCATATACATATGAATTTGATGCTGCAGAAGCTAAAGTATTTACATTAGTAAATTCGAATATTTAATCTAATAATTCAACATAAGGCATATTTTCACTTGGCCCAAGATATACATTGTTTTATTATAATAAATAATTCGTTGAATTTTCAAAATTCACTTCAAGAAATTCTCCATAAAGTTTTATCACTAAAATTATAAATTTCTATACATACTTATTTTTTTAAAGCTTTCAAAACTTTCTTTTTCACTTACATCTCTATCAAAAGAAAAGTCTTATTAAGAGAGACATATGTGATTTTCTAAGATATATACACTTCTCTCTGTTATAATAAATGGAAATCCACGATAGCATAATTCCTATAAAGCTAAAAATGTTCAATTTATTATGTTTACTTATACTAAGTATAACACTTAAATAATTTTTTTGAGATTCTGTTAAATCTTCTACATTATTTGCCAAAGAAAATTTTTCTACATCTTATGCAATAATTGTTTATGAATCTAAGTACTAATCAAATACAGGCAAAATATTGTAAAGCTTGATTCTCTTCAATGCTTTAAACCTTTCATCATCTATGCTTCCAATTTTATATTTGCGAGCACAATACTATATCTCATTACTATTTCTTATGCAAGTATATTCCTAGATAAACTATTTTCTTACATCATACTCATTACAAGAATATCTCAAACCAAACGTTTTATAAGTTTCTTCTAGCTTTTCTAAATTAAAATGAGAAAAATTTTAGTTCATTAGAATAATTATTTCATATTCAAATAGAATAAATGAGGTTTTCACACTTTTATTTATAATAAATAAAAAAAAATATAAAATCTTAATTTTCTATCTAGAATTAAATTTTCTCATTAAACTTTAAAGTAAATTCTTAAAAATATACATTAATGTTCAAATATACTAAGAACTATAAGTCTGAAAATTGAAAGTAAATAACCACTAAGTATAATAAATTTATATTATTGAAACAGATTTAAACCATTAGAACTATATTTAAGATTCTTTAATATATTATTCTCAGGATTATTCTCTTATAAAACTAAAATTTAAATATAATAAAAAGTAAATAAAAGCGGCATAAAATTATTATTATATATAATTATGAAAAAGATATTCTAATTTCTTTATTTAAATGTATGATAAATAATATATTTTTTTTTATATATTAATAAAAATTTTACCCTATCATATAAAAGTAAAATAAAATTCAAAACAGATTATGAATAATTTATATAAATAATAAAATTGATTTAATAATGAT
>CAJJDN010000034.1:558102-586861 GCA_905182985.1 Paramecium sonneborni | reverse complement strand
AATTGTTTATGAATCTAAGTACTAATCAAATACAGGCAAAATATTGTAAAGCTTGATTCTCTTCAATGCTTTAAACCTTTCATCATCTATGCTTCCAATTTTATATTTGCGAGCACAATACTATATCTCATTACTATTTCTTATGCAAGTATATTCCTAGATAAACTATTTTCTTACATCATACTCATTACAAGAATATCTCAAACCAAACGTTTTATAAGTTTCTTCTAGCTTTTCTAAATTAAAATGAGAAAAATTTTAGTTCATTAGAATAATTATTTCATATTCAAATAGAATAAATGAGGTTTTCACACTTTTATTTATAATAAATAAAAAAAAATATAAAATCTTAATTTTCTATCTAGAATTAAATTTTCTCATTAAACTTTAAAGTAAATTCTTAAAAATATACATTAATGTTCAAATATACTAAGAACTATAAGTCTGAAAATTGAAAGTAAATAACCACTAAGTATAATAAATTTATATTATTGAAACAGATTTAAACCATTAGAACTATATTTAAGATTCTTTAATATATTATTCTCAGGATTATTCTCTTATAAAACTAAAATTTAAATATAATAAAAAGTAAATAAAAGCGGCATAAAATTATTATTATAAATAATAAAATTGATTTAATAATGATGAAAATATGATTAGAAAATTTGGTTTTAAGTCCACTAGCTTATCGTCCAACATATTTTCCTTTATAAATGTAATTTATTTTAGTACTTTATTTTTATTTTTATAGCTATTTTTGGAACAAATAATTGGTAAAGCAAGAAGAATAAAAAATTGGAAGAAATTCTTAAACATCATTGTTGGGATGGTTTTATAGTTTTGAACAAATTTTAATTGGCTTACTATTTAGATAGTACAAAGCCCAAAAATATTGCAAAGTTAAAACAAAAAAAGTTTGTTGAAGTTGTCTTAGTGATTAGAAATAGCTTCTAAACAAATTATTGAATATGAAACAGAGGTAAAATTTGTTCTAAAATATTTAAGAATTATTATCTTTAATTTTTTTTTTTAACTAACAAATAAGATATAATAACTATAAAGATTCTCATTCAAGCAAGGTCCAAGTTATCAAAATGGATTCTATAGCTTATGTTAAAATGAGAGAATTTTAGATAGACATTAAACACTTTATTTAGGTAAGGTTTTTTATTATTAATCAGTATTTAAAATCTTATATTATGTTCCATTTTCTGTATTTGTTAAAAATTTGAAGTACTCTTCTTACATAGTTTATGTATCCATCTTAATATTTCTAACTGGATCCAATGATTTACAGTTCCTCTATCTATAACTATCAATCATTTTTATCTTTTTATCATTTTTCGTATTTGTAATTATGTAATCTATAAATTTAGGCCTAGTAGATTCCTAATTTAATTTTCTTAGAAGATCATCTGGACTTGATTGTTTCTCATATTTTTAAAAATAAAATCTTCTTTTCATTCTTAGATATTCTTAATATAAATAATAATTTAAATTATTGATAAATTCAACAGAAATGATTATATAAAAAATTTTTAAAACAAAGATGATAGGATTCAAATTTGGTTTATAGAATTCATGATAATTTTTTTATTTTTGATTTATTTAGTCCTCATTTCAAATTTCTTTAATGTTATATATAATTACTATGAAATAAATAATTATTATAATTATATTTTTATGAAAACTAAAATGAAGAAAATTTTTCCATCAAATACTTAAAACTATTATTCTGTTCCACAATTAGAGCATGATAATGGATCTGTACACAAAATGCATTAATCTACAATTTCAAAACCTCCTCTTTCGATAGTTCCAAGTGAAGCAAATTAAAGTTACTATTAAATAATAGAAAAAAATAAATTGCTATATCTTGATTATTATAGTCAATACAATGAAATGAAATTTATGGAAAACATGGCAGGTATTTTATATAAATAGATTAATAGGTTTAAAACCTAAACCTGAAAAATTAACTTTATTAGAGAAATTTCTAAATATGTTCGAAGACATGGTATCTTGTTTAATTGTTATTTAAAATACTTTACTCGTTATTGACTTTGAAGCTGCTGATTTTACATAAGTTTATGGGTATTTACCAAATACAATGGCTGATATTTTGAATAAAGACATAAAAGTAAGCTTATAATTAGCTTAATAAAGACTTTAGAAGGATTACATTTAGAGATAGAATATTAGTCTTCTCTTAGATTTCTGGAAACAGTATTAGAAGCATTGCAATTTAATCCTGAATTAGCAAATAGAATTCATTAACTTGACGTTAAAGTTTGGTCATAAAAATGCTTCAATCATCTCAATAATTTTATGGTCATTTCATAAAAATCCTAAACATCTTAAACAACACTATTATGTCCTTGTTTTAAATGACTTATATTAATTTTATTTTAATGTAATTAATAAAGAATCCAAATCAAAACCATCTTCATTAACATACTAGAAGTCATTCTTTTAATAAATCATATTCATCTAAATAGCCTACTGCCAATTTACCAATATTACTTAGACAATAAACTACTTTTACAAAAAATAAAATTAATAACGAAAATGATTCTAGTCTTGCAAACTAAAATACAGAAATTTTAGGTGATTTCATGTTACCATCATTTAAATATACAAAATAATAGAACATTAAATTGGCAGATGAACTTACAGAAAAAATCTCATCGTTACGCAATACTACAAATTTAAACATTGTTAAACAAATTGCTAGAAAAAGAATTAAAACATAACATAGTGATTTAGAAAGTTCTCTAATATCAACTTAAAGATTGATTACAGATCCTGGAATCGTTGTTCCAAAGAAATCTCAAAACAATCAATTATTAATAGATAGAGAATAAGTTTATGAAGAAGGAATTAAACTACCTTATAGACTTTATATGATAAATAAAAAAAGAAAAAACTTTATATCTTAAATATTAACAAATACAAATACTAATAATATAGTTTTAAATAATTAGAATACTTCTAAAAACAAAGATTAAGCAGAATAATTGGTTGCCTAAATTAAATCAACTTAATAATAAAAATCTATAAAGGCTTTAACATCCAAGAGTTACATGAATAATGCATTTTACTCTTTATTGGCCTTAAATAAATGTTCATAAGAAGCTGTTAAATTAAAATATAGATAAAATCTGCCTAAGGATTCTAGATTTTATTTGATGTGATGATCTAATATATTTATTTTGAACTACTACTGTATAAATGATTTTAAGAATTTTAACAATAAAATTTATTAAAGTAATATATATTATTATAATATTAATCTTATAATAATAATTATTTTTTTTTGTTAATAAAATATCAATCCATTTTTACTAGATTTCTATTTTGTTATATGGTTTCTTTTTTAGATTTTCTATGATCACCATGCCAATAAAAGGATATTATTATAGATAATTCTATACTTTTAATAAGAGAGAACTAATATGAATTTATGATTTCTGAATGTAAAACTTAAGAATTTAAACAAATAAAAAGCTTAAATAATAGAGGTTGATATATTTAAAAAAAAACAATTAGATAAAATAACTTTCAATTATTTGACAATTTTTATTATCTGGTATCAACAAATAAATAAAAATGGAGGTTTAATAATTTTACATTAATTATTTTTTCTATATGGTGATGGTGAGAATCTTTTAAAAAAATATAGATTAGCATTAAAATTGACAAAGAAAAAATAATTCGAATAATTAAAGATAACTATTCAATTTATCAAATAAATTTCTTCGCTAATGATACAATCTTTAGGAATAAAAAATTTTGAAAGATTTTTGAATAAGAAGATTATGAAATTAATGCTATTTATTTGAGGGTTTAGATTTTTATTATAAAATGAGAATAAAAATTTATTATCAATTTCAATAAAAAAATGATGTTAATACATTAGGATTATAATGTATATAATAAATTAATTATGAAATATTTACATTTATTTAAACTTATTGTCTTCTTGCATAGTTCATATATTGTATTAGGAGATGAGATGGAAGATGAGCATGAGCCACATCATCATAGATATAGTCCATCTGAAGGAACATTTTGGTTATTCCTTTTATATGCACTTGGATTATCTCTTTTGGCAGCATTTTGTTCAGGAAATACTCAAGGATTGCTTTCAATAGATATGTTAAATTTAGAACTTAAGTAGAAGAGTGGGACAGAATATGAAAAGAAAGTGGTATGAAGTTTATATTATTAAAGGCTGAAATACTATTACCAGTAATATCTCAACATCACTTATTGTTGTCAACTTTATTAGTAGGAAATGCTTTTGCATGTGAAACATTACCAATAATTTTGCATTAATTAGCTCCAGATTGGTTGGCAATCTTAATATCAGCTGGAATAATAGTGTTATTTGGAGAGATAATTCCATCTGCATTTACAACAGGACCAGATTAATTAGTAATAGGAATGAGAATGATTCCATATGTAAAAGTATTATAAGCTATCTTATACATAATATGTTATCCATTGAGTTTGCTACTAGATTATGTTTTAGGTGTGCATCTCCATTAAAGATATAAGATAAAAGATGTAAGGGGATTATTAAATTTGCATGCATAAGATAGTGGACATGGAAATAATGCTTAATTAACAAAGGATTAGATGTAATTGTTAGATTCTATGATGGAAATGAGAAAACAAACTATTATGAAGAATTGTAAAGACATAAAGAAAGTTTTTATGGTTAGTGCAGATGAAAGATATAGTTCAGATTTAAAAAATAAAATAAGAATAAAAGGATTTTCAAAGATTCCAATTTATTAGGGATCGAACAAAGAATAAATACTTGGAACTATATAAGCAAAATCGATTTTAAAATTAACTGCATAGGATTATGGAAGACCATTATCATCCTTATTGTAAATGTAAGAACCATTAATAGTGCCATAAGATACAACAATGTTGGAAATGTTAATGTTATTTGAACGTGAACGAAAATCATTAGCATTTATTTGTGATAAAGGAAAAAAAGTACAAGAATATAATACTATGAATGTAATTGTATTCTATTTTATATTAGATTTAAAATTTAATAGTAGAAGATCATACAAATATTATAGCTTTGATTGGATTGACTGATGTATTTGAAGAAATGCTTGATTTTGAGATTGAAGATGAAGATGTTCATGGAACTTTAAGAGATTATCCAAAATAAAGAAGCAAGTATACAGAATTAAAAGTTATAACTGAAGAATAAGAAAAGTAAGGTAGAGGTCGGGAATTGAAATAGAAACTATTATCATGATATAAAATGACGTTCATTGTATCGATAGTATTGCAATTTCTTTAAGATATTTTATACCATCTTATTACTTCTAACATAGAGTGGTTCTTTAGTCATATTCATGATAATTGGGTCTGGTAGAGTTCTTTATTTTTATTCTATTGTTGTTGTTTCCATAGTTGAGGTAGTTTATGATTTAAATTAAACTGGTATTACGCGTCTTTTTGACACAGATATTCTACTTTAGATTTTTTTATGAGATATTTATTTTAAAGGTTCTAATGTTAAGGTCTAAGCATGTTAAGCTTTTACTATTTTGCTTTTAGTTGTATTTGAATACCATGGACCAAAAGTGCTGGATAAACTTGGAGAATAATTTGATTGCCAATCGTTCATTATTAAAATAATAATGATCAAATTATCTAAGGTTGACAAACGCATCTATAAACATTTAAATTTGTCAAACAAATTATAATGTCTACTTATTGAAGATAAGGATGCTGAAAAATCTGCTGCTGCTCTTAATGTTTAAGTTGGTGCATTTTAAGATCCCAGAAATGCTGAAGGTTTAGCACATTTTTGTGAACATATGCTTTTTATGGGCACAACTAAATATCCAGAAGAATCTGAATATCAACATTTCATTTCTAAACATTCTGGAATGACAAATGCTTATACTTCTACAACCAATACCAATTATTTCTTCACTGTCGCTAATGATTAATTGGATGGAGCATTAGATAGATTTTGTTAATTCTTTAAACATCCTCTATTTAAAGAAACATGTATTGAAAGAGAAATGAAGGCTGTTCATTCAGAATTTAATATGAATTTACAAAATGATTTTTGGAGAAAGTTTTAAGTAAGTAAATTGTTGGCACCATCAAATTCTTCTTATTCTTAATTTATGATTGGAAATTTAGATACTCTTGGCTAAGTAAACAGATAATAACTTGTTGATTTTCATTCTCGTTATTACTCTAGCAATTTAATGAAATTAGTTATTTATGGAAAATAACCAGTTGAATAATTAGAAAATTGGGCAACAACTATGTTTAGTGATATTCCTAATAAAAATTATTGTAGACCAAATGTTGAAATAGAAGGATCATAAATTATCAAAAATAAATTAATCAGAATAGTTCCCATTAATGATGATGATCATTTAGATTTAATTTGGGTTATCGATTATTTACAACCTCATTTCAGAAATTGTCCTGGAAAATATATTGCTCATCTTATAGGTCATGAAGGACAAGGATCACTTTTAAGTTATCTTATTAAAGAAAATCTTGCATATGAACTTTCATGTGGAACATAAGATGAGGCATTTAAATTCTCTGAACTTTATGTTAGTATCAAATTGACAAAAAAAGGATTAGCACAATATTAACATATAATTGAATTAGTTTTCAATTATTTGAATATTTTATAAGCTAATGCATAAATATTTAAAGAAGTTTAATCTATTAAAAATCTATAATTTGATTATCTTGAAAAATAAAATCCTTTTGATTTTGTTGGAGCATTAGCATCAAGATTACATTAATACCCTATTTAAGATATTTTAAAAGCTCCTTATTTAATGGAAAATTTTGATCCCAATCTTATCAATAATACAATTAATTAATTGAAAAGAAATAATCTCAATGTATTTTTATAAAGCTAGCAATTTTAAGGATAATTAAGAAACTTTGAAAAATATTTTGGTACAGAATATGATATTTCAGATTTAACATTTTAAAATATATAAGTTAATAATTAACTTTTTCATTTACCAAATTTAAACAGATATCTACCAAATTAAACTGATTTATTAGCTAATCCAAATAATTAATTATACCCAACAGTAATTTATGAATCTGCACAATCTATAGTGTATTTCAAATAAGACAATATATTTAATGTTCCAAAAACATTTATAAAAATGAGATAATATTTAGATTAAATTGGAAAATCAATATCAAATGAAGTACTTGGAGCTATATGGTAAAGTTTACTCACAATACACTTAAGAGAATTATTTTATGAGGCAGAAGTTGCCTCACTTTCTCCATCAGTTAGTCTAGTTACTAATGGAATTGAATATTCTTTAGCTGGATTTAGTGAATCAATTAATAAGTTTCTTCCTGATATGTTTAATAAGGTTTTAGACTTTAAGGTTGAGAATTATAAAGATAATTATGATACATAATTAGTTAAACTTATTTGTGATTTAGAAAACTTTTCTCGTTCTCCTCCTTATTCATAAGCTAGACATCTATCAATGTTATTATTAAGAGATTGTGGATCATTTGATCCAGAAGATCTATTAAAAACAATTAAATTAATTAAATTTGAAGATCTTATTTATTTTTAGAATCACTTAATGGATAAATGTAGATTTGAATGGTTAATTATGGGGAATATTCAATAAAATAATGCAATATCTATTGTTTAATAATCTGAGGAATTATTTAAATAATCTCTTATATTAAGAAAAGAAGAAGTATTGTAAGTCAGATCAATTAATATTCCTGATAATGTTATCTACAATTATACAAGATATTTAAATTCAGAAACCGAAACAAATTCAAGTGTTATTTTGTATTTTCAATTAGAAAGTGGAACAGTTAGAAACTAATTGATAGTAGATTTACTTTCTAATATCATTAAGACCCCATTTTTCTCTCAATTAAGAACTACAGAGTAATTAGGATATGTTGTATTTTCTGCATCAAGTGATGTTAGAGGTATTACAGGCTTTTAATTTTTAATTTAGAGTAGTTTGAAGTGTCCAAAATATCTTTAAGCTAGAATAAGGTATATAAAATTGATATAATTAATTTAGGGAGTTTATCAAGACTTTTGGTATTAATGATTTGACAAGAGAGTAATTTGAAGAGTATAAATAATCTATTAGAGTATCACTTTTAGAAAAAGATTTTTCATTAGGAAGGGAAGTAGGAAGATTTTGGGGAGAAATTTAAAGACATTAAAATCTATTTGATAGAAGAGAATAAGCATTGAGTTTACTTGACACTATTGATATTGAAGAGGTAAAGAACTACTATAAATAATATTTAATTGAACATCCTCATTAGATTGAAATTCATGTAGTTTCACCATCTCATAAATTAGAATAAGATTAATTACCTAATACTGGATTAATGAGTACAAATGCTGAATGGATTAAACGTCGTGTACCACTTTATCCAGATATGTATTCATTATTATGAGTGTATTATAAAATATATTATAAAATGAAATCTCTCCAAAAATTACTCAAAAACAATAAGGACTTAGGACATTAATACATTGATTTTATGTAGCTTTTTGAAAAGAAATTAAAATCATGTATCATCAATCATAATTCACGTAAAAACGTTCTTGCTCAATATAAATAATAACAATACATTCATTCACCAATGCCTTTTTTTGAATCTCAAGAATTTATAGTATACGGTTCATTTGAGAACAGTAATATTCATGGATGTTGTTAAGAAGAAAAAGGAATCTTGAATGTTTTACTTTCAAGTGATACTAATACTTAAGGATGCACTTAATGGTTTTACTTTGGAGTAAAGATGCACAATTAAGGAATACTAAAAATACGTATATTAAATAATCGTCGTTAAAATACACTTTTTAAAGAATGCAATCATGTGTATGTATATGATAATGATAAATGGTCTGTTGGTTAAACCAAAGAAATATATTATTATAGAACAAATATAAATCATCCATTTTATCATCATGAGGATGTTGGAATAGCATAACTTCAACAAAACTTTTCTTTATATACTTTAGAATTCACATATGAGTTCAAGCAAACTGAAAAAATAGTATTTTTTGCTTTAACTCGACCATATCCAATCAAAAAGCTTTAAAGATTTATTGATCAATGTCCATTTAAACGAAAATCAGTGTGTATAACAACTTTAGGATTACCAATTTGGCAAATAAAGACTCCAAAATAGAATGGATAATAGATAGTAGTAATATTAGCTCGTTAACATCCAAGTGAAACAGCCGGTTCTTTTATATGTTAAGAGATTTTACGTATTTTATGGAAAGGACATGATTGTATGAAAAAATATCGATTCATAATATATCCAATGTTAAATCCAGATGGAGTATTTCTTGGGAATTCTCGTTGTAATTTTAATGGGATAGATTTGAATAGGTAGTATAGAAATGTAAATTTAGAAAATGGGATAATCCAAAATAAAAAACTGAACCAGAAGTGCATTATGTTATTAAATCGATTTAAAAATATTCTAATATAGCTTTTATGATAGATTTGCATGGACACTCAAAAAAATTCAATTAATTTCTTTATGGTTGTTTACATGGGAAGAGTGTATCAGAATACATGAAGATAAGATAGTTTGGAAAGATACTGGCTCAAAATAATGAGATGTTCTAATTCAAAGTACCTTAATATTTAATAGAGGGATTGTTCATATGGTGTTAGTCCAGACAGAGTTGGTACAGCAAGAGTTGCATTATGGAAGAGATTGAATATAACAAATTCAATGACAATAGAAACAAGTATATATGGTTAGGTGGGTCGGGCTTTTAATTTAGAGGATTATCATTCACTTGCTTAAAACATTTTACATGCTCTTGATGTATATAATGATTAGATAGACTCACCTGAACTGAATATCAATAGAGAGATGAGCAAGGCACTTAAATATGATAGTGGAAGTGATTCAGAGGCAGAATAAGATTTGATAATTCCAAGACCGAATCGAATCAAAATAACATCTAGAAAAGAATCATCATGTAAACATTAATCTGTTGGATATGGATGTATTAAACCTAAAATTGAGACTCCTTAATTGATACATCAACATAGTTAATTTTTTAAGGACTAGTCGTTTGTTGAATTACAACCCCAACCCTCTAAACTACTTTGTTTTAATTCTAACAAAGTTTAACTTCAGAAGATAAGGTCTCGAATGAATTCCTTCTAAAGTCAATACATAGAGGAATAACCTAAATTAGGAAATATGATATCAGCTTTGCAAGTTAAATAATTATTTAAATGAAATTAATTCTTGTTCTTCTTATGACTACACTANACTCGACCATATCCAATCAAAAAGCTTTAAAGATTTATTGATCAATGTCCATTTAAACGAAAATCAGTGTGTATAACAACTTTAGGATTACCAATTTGGCAAATAAAGACTCCAAAATAGAATGGATAATAGATAGTAGTAATATTAGCTCGTTAACATCCAAGTGAAACAGCCGGTTCTTTTATATGTTAAGAGATTTTACGTATTTTATGGAAAGGACATGATTGTATGAAAAAATATCGATTCATAATATATCCAATGTTAAATCCAGATGGAGTATTTCTTGGGAATTCTCGTTGTAATTTTAATGGGATAGATTTGAATAGGTAGTATAGAAATGTAAATTTAGAAAATGGGATAATCCAAAATAAAAAACTGAACCAGAAGTGCATTATGTTATTAAATCGATTTAAAAATATTCTAATATAGCTTTTATGATAGATTTGCATGGACACTCAAAAAAATTCAATTAATTTCTTTATGGTTGTTTACATGGGAAGAGTGTATCAGAATACATGAAGATAAGATAGTTTGGAAAGATACTGGCTCAAAATAATGAGATGTTCTAATTCAAAGTACCTTAATATTTAATAGAGGGATTGTTCATATGGTGTTAGTCCAGACAGAGTTGGTACAGCAAGAGTTGCATTATGGAAGAGATTGAATATAACAAATTCAATGACAATAGAAACAAGTATATATGGTTAGGTGGGTCGGGCTTTTAATTTAGAGGATTATCATTCACTTGCTTAAAACATTTTACATGCTCTTGATGTATATAATGATTAGATAGACTCACCTGAACTGAATATCAATAGAGAGATGAGCAAGGCACTTAAATATGATAGTGGAAGTGATTCAGAGGCAGAATAAGATTTGATAATTCCAAGACCGAATCGAATCAAAATAACATCTAGAAAAGAATCATCATGTAAACATTAATCTGTTGGATATGGATGTATTAAACCTAAAATTGAGACTCCTTAATTGATACATCAACATAGTTAATTTTTTAAGGACTAGTCGTTTGTTGAATTACAACCCCAACCCTCTAAACTACTTTGTTTTAATTCTAACAAAGTTTAACTTCAGAAGATAAGGTCTCGAATGAATTCCTTCTAAAGTCAATACATAGAGGAATAACCTAAATTAGGAAATATGATATCAGCTTTGCAAGTTAAATAATTATTTAAATGAAATTAATTCTTGTTCTTCTTATGACTACACTATACAAATAGTTGGAAGGATTGTTTGCTATAATGTACCATAGAGAGTTGATGATAACTTAAAGTTCTAAAAACAACATGTACCCGATAGAGAATCTTTTTATATTTTATAGAGCCATATGCTGAATTGTTTAGAGAGTTTTGCTTCATTCTCAAATTTTAGTTATATTTGAGAAATTAAGGCATTTTCACAAAGATTTCTGCTGCAACTATAAAAGTAGAGGATGCTAAAATATTTCAAAAAATTTTTGATAGATGACTTAAACAATAAATTTCAATATTCAGATATTCGTTCAACTATTCAGAATATTATTTTTGAGATCAAAGTTTCTACTCAAATTTAAATTATTATGATGGGTGTTCATTTTTATTCATGAGATAAAGGAAGTTAAACAAGTGCTTTGGATAATAGTGCTGAAACTCTTATTATTTTGGAAGCCCTATATTGATGGCTGATTCATGTATCAGACCACAGAAAATTTTGAGATGGATTGCATGGAATGATTAAAATGGAATTTCTAAATAATATATCTCAACATTATTTCATATATCATAATTACGAAGAATATGTATCGCTTCTAAAAATGATGTTGGATATGTGAAAACTATTTGGTTTGGTTTTACAGCCAATTTATAAATTAGTAGAATTGTTAGACAATGAATAATGAATGGTACTTCCAAACAATCTGTTGTTAATGAATAGGAAGGGCTCTCATTTCTAATTACTTTAATTTTGGAGTAGATACTAAGCCTGGAGGGGATTTAGATTTTATTTTTTGAGAATATCTACAAAGATCCTAATTATGGTTACTGCTTTAGATATTACCAATCAATAGGAGATACCATGAATATCTGAGAGAACCTGATCATTTGGATTTCAATTTTTTACCATTAGCTCTATGATGTACATCATTGCTGAAAACCCAGAGAGTTTACCTAAATGATTTAACATTACAATTATTAATTAAAATTCAAATGAAAAGAGATGATTAGATTTATATCTCCTCTATATAACTTTGGAATGGAATCGACACTCCTATTCATCAGAGTACTAATCTATTTAGCTAAAAATTTAAAGAGAGTTAAGAATTCAATTGTAATTCCCTCTAATGCATGTGTCCACATCATCCTCAAAAAAAAGTACATTTTCATTTATATATATAGGCTAAATACTTATTACTCAATGATTCAGGTCCAAATCAAAAATTATGCACTAAATGCGCTGTTCAACTAGCTCAATAAGGACATAAAATTGAAAATATAGAAGAAGGTACTTAGCACTCTTACCTTTTAGACAATATAAAAAAGAAACAAACTGATACTTTTATTGAACAATTATTATCAACAAAAAGCGAAATTGACAATGTTCATTCCAATTTATTATCAACTGAAGCCAACCTTAAAAAATTCTATAATGATTAATATACTTAAGTTGTAAAGACCTTTGGAAGTATTGAAAAACAATTACAGATTGTAATATCTATAATCTATTCTTGAAAGTGTAAATCCTAATTGCTTTGTGCCTTATCGTAATCTCTTTGGTCTGGAGTTCAGATTACTAATCAATTAAAAGTATAATCTAAATAAATTGAACACCAATTAGCTACATATATTAGTGACATAAAAAATCACTATGATAAAATTGTATAAATGGGTACTCTGCCATTTAATCAAATTATGGGAGGATATAGTAGTAAATTATTCAAATTGCAACAATTTCTTAAAGATATACAAGATAACAAAATTGGCTATCTTCATTATGAAGGCAAAATAAGTTCTCTTGATTCCTTTTTAAAAGAAATTAGTAAATTAACTGAAAAAGAGTATCAAAATAAAAAAAGAAATCATGAAAGCACCAGATCAAGTTCTGAATAAAAAACTTCAAAAAGTGCTGAAAAAGAAAAAAGACATTAAAGTCAACCAAATAGTAAGGAAGTAAAAAGTTTTGATAATTCTGAAAAAAAAACTGCTCAAACCTTTAAAATCACTGAAGAATCTATTGAAGAATGGATGGAAAATTCTAACTCTAAATAAAGACGCACTGAACCTGCTGAATAATTATAAAGTCCTAATATATTAGCTACTAAATTCTTTAAAAAATAACTTCCTCCAAGTAGAGCTTCTATGAAACAAGAAACTAATTAAGCCATGCTTGATAAATTAATTTCAGAATTTTCTTAAATTAAACAAGAGAGAGCTTTGAAAAAGTAATCTAAAACACCTGAATTAGGTAAATCAGTTAAAGAAGCCTTTTCTAACAAATTATCACCTAAATTTCTTTACAAAAATTATTATAAATGATTTTATTTATAACTGTGTTTTATTTTTTTATTTTTAATTATTAAGAAAACAATAAATTTATAATTATAAAATTTTTAGAGATATATATATCAGTATCATTATTTAGAGAATAGCTTTTATAAAGATTATAAATCATCTTTATTGACAGCCAACCCAAAATGGGATTACTGATTTCCTACAAAAACAAATGGAAAAAAACGGACTCTTAAATGTCTTAGAGCTAAACTATCCACACAAGCATGTCTAAGGGTTGATTCATATATATTCTGAAATTTTATTGCTGTCATACTACAATTATTCTAATAAAATTTAAATTATAATTACAATTTCTATTTCTTTAATATTCTCTAATTAAGTATATTTAATATTAAAATGATTTATTAATTCTTCTAAATTATCAAAATTTTCTAAATTGATTTTTTCCTCTTAAGATTTATAGACCTAAAAAAATATTACAATAGTTTACATTTAATTAATTATCTATCCTAAATAATCTATATCCAAAAATAAATGGATCATGGTCGTAATTTAAAATAGGATCATATGCAATTTCTGAATCTTCTGTTTTTAAATAAATTAAAATATTCAACTTATGTTTATTTATACATTCACTGTTTTATTTTTATTCTTTTTTCATTCTACTAGATTTTAAGCTATTTTATATTTATTCTGAATTATTCATTATATTTCTAACTTCTTTTAATTGTGGCTTTTTTGGGGGATTTGATTAATTTTAGTTTTATTATTAGTTTTAATTATTTTAATTCTCATCGTTTCTTGAATTTGTAAGACTATCAACATTATTTGATTATTAGGTAATTCTACTAGTTGAATTAAATTAGACTATAATTGTTTTGCTCATCTTATCCTGATCATTGCTTTTGTTACTCTAATTTTCACAGAAGCTCAATTACAATTAACTATTATTTGATTTGATTGGATCTTCACTAGAATCAAATATCTCTCTAGGATTGTTAATTGGCAAATTTATATTCAAAAGTTATAAAGTAATTTGAGGAACAATTACTTAAGGTGACTGTATAGGAGTTTATGATTATGATCTATGATGTTCAATATTTCTATTAGTCTTTCTTTATGTGTCTATTGAATCACTCCTTATTTTTTAAGGAATATTACTTGCTTAGATTCTTAATTTGATGTCATTTACTTGATATTAAATTTGTAATAATAAATCATCTAAATCTTATATTAGGATCTTTCTTTCTACTTTATTTTCAATTTGCAAAAGTGTTATTTTGCATTATTACAATTCTAGTAAATATTCCCTTTTATCTATTCCATTTAACTACAAAATTAAAATACTAGATTTCTTAAACTTTTATTAAGAATATTATTAAATTAATTATTGAGCTTTAGTTTTGTTTTTTATTAATTGAGAGTTAATGACATCAACTCTTAAAAAAGCTTATTCAATACTGTTAGCATATTAAACTTGTTAATTTAGACAGATTTTCTTAAATTCTTATTTAACATCTGAAAGCATATTATCAAAATATTTTTTTCCATATTTTTTTTTTATTTCAGATATACTTTATTCTTTATCTCTCAAGTACATACTTAAAAGATGTTATGTTTCACCCTCTATTTATTTTTCTAATTATTTATCTAATTAAGCAAGTTAGGTAATTAATTCTTTACTTTATTTTTTGTATTTTTCCATCTCTATCATTAAGGAGGATTTCTTGCACTAAAATTACTTTAAAGATTGATTCTTAGTGGCAGTTTCTTATTATATTTAAAGTTAAATCTTATGAGATATATTATGCTGGTTAAAGATTTAAGCTAATTAGCAAAAGTTAAAATGCATTGAATTTAAGCATTTTTAAATAAACAAAAATAGATTGATTTTATTATTGGATTTTAACACAGCTGTAATGTATTACTCAAGTAAATTAATATTTTAGAAAAGTGAATTTTAGCAATTCATTTCAATTAAAAGGGTTATTAAATCTTCATTAATTTGCTATTTAGCTTTAATTGAATTGGAATTACACACTTCTGTTAATTTTAGTATGTATAATTATAATTTCATAAGTAATCCTAAAGGTACAGATGTTAAAATAACATCAACGTCAAAAAATTATTTAATTTTATTCCAATTATTGTATGCATTTTGATCAAGTACTTTGACAACTTGGGTATCACAAATTTTGAGATTTTCTTTAAATTTATTCAAACTTTCATTATAAATTTTGTTTTAGTCTTGAGTAGTTTACAATGCCTTTTCAATTAATTCTATATCTCTTTCCAAATTTTAGAGATTCTAAATATTAAAATTAATGTTACTTATTTTGTGATTGATAATGACTGATTCAAGGAAGATTGTATTTTTTTCATTTATGCTTATGTTAATATTACATCATGATCTGATTGAGAATATAATGCATCAGTTAATTATTCTGATTCTTTAGATAGTTCTTATGTTTGAAAATTAGTAGAATGCAAATCTTCGATGATCATTTATAAATGTTCTGATTAAGATGAAGATATATTTTTTGAATTAGATTAGAGTTGAGTCATAAGAGTATCTATTTCATTTTATAACTCTTATATTCTAAAATCTGTATTTTTGAATCTGGCTGTACTCATTAAAATTTAAATAATTAGTTAGTTATTTTATTTTATTTTATATGATAAAATTCACTCTATAGCATCAAAAATATCTCCTTTACCACTTCTTCCCTTTCTTTTCTTAATTTCTTTATTTTTAGCAGATTGAGATTTTTCTTCAGCAGCTTACTTAATTCTTTCATCCATTTCATCAAAATCATTGTCCTTTGATTAATTATTATCCATAAACCATTCTGGAGGTAGATCATCTGGATTAACAGTTTCCATATCTAATGATTCAAAATGTTTCTTTTAAAAATCAGTAAGTACTAAAATAAAAATATAATTGATTACAATCTTTTCTTTCTTCTTCAGTTAATTCATTATCAATTTCTTCATCTTCATCTTGACCATCTTCATCCTTCATACCTTTTCTATTATCTTTTAATTATTATTCTTTATTCCTCTATTATTCAACTTTATTAAGCATAAATTCATCATATAATAAATCATCTAATTATTTCTCTTAAATCAATCTTTTTTCTCTTTAAACTGCTTCATTATTTCCTAAAGCTTTTGATTTCAAATATTATTCTAACATTTCTGGTTAATAAAGATGATGTCCTATAAATTATTAAGGAGCATTTTCTCTTACAGCTTTAAGTTCTTCCATAGTTCTATAACGTCTTTCCTCTACATTATATAACCAAGCAAATTTTGGTGTTGTTTTTATTCTATTAATTAAATGATCTATTTCTTTTTAAATTGATCTTGGAAAATCTCCTTCATTTTATAATTTTGTAAGGGTGTTTAACAATTTAATTAAATCTGGTAATCTAGATATTTTTTATTATTTAACAATATCCTTTACAAGATTATCAAACATATCAGGTTCAAAATATTTAGCACTTATACAAGCATTCAATAATCTTAATTATTAATCTGGTTAATATTTTAGATGTTTCCTGTATTATCTAATAATACAATTATGACATTATGATCTCATAAAATCATGAAGATATTTTCTTGATAGATTTTTATTCTTTCCACAAGCCTCTATCAATTCAATAGCTTCATACCAATTTTTTCTTTTTCTTTGATGCATACGAAATTCAGCATCAAAGAAATCATGCAAATATTGATTGTCTATAGAAAGAGATAAAAATCCATAAAAAGCTCCAAAAGCTAATCTTTTAGGAAATTCCCCCTTAAATTTATAAAGACATTTTTCTATCTTTTTAATGACAGCTTCATCATATGTACCGTCTTTTCCCATATGATATAGAAGTTGTCCTATTGTTTTTGCGTAAAATTCATTATCAGGATTTTCTCTGACTGCTCTTAGTAAATCTTTGCTACTAGATTAATACAAAGTATCTGAATTGATATTTAGATCATCCATATACATTTTCCAATTAGTATTATCTTTTATGATCTTCCAATCTTTTTTCAGCACAAATTTACAACCATATATTGGTATTTGACAAAATCTTTATAATTTGCTTAGAAACAACATAATTAATATTATTTATTATTAAGTTAGAACACAAGTAATTTTTTAAATTAAATATATACATAAAATATTTATTTTGAACTCAAATTAATGTTTGATCATCATTGGCTTTCTCCCTATAATATTCAGCTATTGTAAATTCAAGATTGTCCCCATGTTCTTCATCTTATTATTTAACAGGCTATAATTCGTTTTCTTTCTCAGTCTGCTTTCTTAAATCAATTACCAATAATATTGCTATGTAAGAAACCATCATCAACATATTTATTGGATTAAACAAATGATGATCAAATCTTTCATAATACAAGTAAAATTAACTCTTCTAAAATGAATAGACAATAAAAAAGATTATGTCAATTAGAAATAAATCAAGTCCTAAAAAATTTTATACATTATTTACTTACTTATTAAATGTTAATGAAAACTAATCATTACTTCATAAGTAAAAATACTCACATACACTAAAAAGCACATCCAACACAATACCATTATTGTATGAATATTATTAACTTGATTTTCTAGATCTTTAATGACAAATTATTGATTTTCAAAAGCTATCATCCATCTATCTATACTAATTGGAATAATGACAAATATTGTAATTATCGTATTTCTAATTTTATTTGTATTATTATCATGACCTTTCAAGAATGAAAGAACTTACAAGAAGTATCTTAAGAATAAAAATTCCCCTACTGCATAACAAGTTTATCCAATCAGCCATTCTATCGCTTCAAATTCTGGAAAATAACACAATGGTCTAAGTGGTTAAGCTATTAGAATTATCATTAAGAGCATATGATGTTAATTCTCTCTTATATATTTTCCTAATGGTAAAAGATTTTCTTCTTCTTCATTAATCATTTTAATTGCCAATGCCAAAATGACAAAACACAAGAATGTGACAAATGAGTCTTCTAAATATTTTAAATTATTTTTAAAATAAGCTTCTAATTCTATGTCATAATTCTTTACAAATATAACATAAGTAGAAACTTTCATTAATTCAGGTGTCATTAAATAATTTTCATTTCCATCTGTATCTCTTGTTTTAAACTCATAAAATAAAGCTTTTAAATGATGTTTCTCAATTCCAACTAAATTATCAGGAAATAGTATATTTGTATCAATCTAAATTAATTCAGTAATGTTAAGTGCTTCTTGTGCAGGTATTTATTAGTAATAAATCCTTATATCAGATTTCTATGATGTATGCTCTGCCGTACGAAAATAAAAAGTAACCATTGTTTCATTAGATTCCCATATATGCCCACAAATCTATGTAGTTTCATTATTATCTAATTTTGTTTCACATTTTCGGCTTAATTTTTCTGATTCAATAAATTAGAGATCCAATGATTTATCAACGAAATAGAATACCGCTATTGATGCCACATAAATTATTAAAATTTTCATTATTTTATTAACTGTTAGATGAGGAGAACATCGTCTTAGTAAAACATAGAAGGAAGAAGAGATTCAAATCATGTAGTCGGTCTCATGAGTGAGAATGAGAAACTTCTTAAGTAAAACGAATCCTTAATGAAAGAATTAAGTCTCATTAAAAATGATTTTTAAAGAATGTCTCAGAATGGTTTAAAAACAGTTAAAAATGGACGCAGAAAAAGTTGTGAAATTACAAGTGAAATGATCAATTAACAATAAATTAAATCTCTAGAAGAAGAACTTTAAAATACTTATATTAGATTAAGCACATTAAAATAAGAATTCTCAATTAAAACTACTTAATATTAAAATCAAATTACAAAACAAGCAAATTTAATTACTTAATTATAAAAAGAGAATGATATGTTGAAGAATAAGTTTGAAAATAAAGAGAATTAAATTTTAGACTTTAAGTAAGGATATTAAGAGAATTATTTAGAAAAATCAGGTCTTAAAATTATAAATGAAAATCAAAAAATTAAATAATTATCTGAAAGTAACATTAAGTTAACAAAATTACTTGAAGATAGATTGGTTTAATTAGAATAATTAACAAAAACTTTGAATTAGAAGAACTAAGAACATATGAAAGAAATTGAAAAATATGAATCGCTATTAAAAGAAAAAGCACATAATACCTCATAATCACAAGGAAAATGTCTTAATGCTCTATAAAAAAAAATAGAAATTCTCGAAAAAGATAAAGCTCGATTATAAAGTGAATTATCTAAAACAAGGGATTTAAATTCAAAAGAAAAATAAATATTATTAAAAGAGAAGCAAAATATAAATTTAGAAAAAGAGAAATTGCATTCGGATATGTCAGTAATTTAGTAATAATTAACTGATTATTATAATTAATTATAATTATGTGGTTAGCAATTAAAATAGAAAGATGAAAGTATAAAATAATTTTAATAATCTGAGAATTATTAGGGATATTAAAATTTATAGTATGAAAATTAGCAATAAAAGTAATTGATAACATAATTACAAGTTCAAATAGGGAATCTTCAATAAACTAATAAAGCCTTGCAAGAGGAATTATTATTTTTAAAGACAACAGCTCCCTTGAGTAATAGAACAAATTTGAAGACTTATTTTGGAGTAGATTCTCCATTTAAAAATATAGCAGATGAATAAAATAAGTATAATGTTACTTAAAGTAAGAAATATATTGATATGTAATTTAGAAACAAGAACATAGAGTTCATTAGATTAAAGAGGGAGATCTTAAGAGAAATTTAGAAGGATAGAATGATAGATATTACTGCATATATATAAAAGTCTCAATAATTTTAATGTCTAATTTCTTTGATCAATAAAGGGGACAATAGAATACCTCCAATAATAGACATAAGACCACAATATAGAAATAAAGCATCTTTTACAAGGGGAACAATAAGTTGATTAATTGCTGAAAAGGCAGATGCATATCCAATAATAAGAGAGACAATAGTAGCAGTGGCTTTTTTATTATCTAAAAATATAAAGATAAGAAATCTACTTTTCAATTGATCTTAATTGCTGAGTTCAACTGTGATTAAGGCAGCAATATTATTGTAGGTTCCTCCAATAAGAAATCCAATAATGAATACAAGTATTAAATAACCAAAGAGACTTAAATCATCAGCATAATTGATAATGATCATAACAATAGTTCCTATCCATAAACTTGGTACTTGAAGAATAGCTCTTTTATGAGAATAATATCCTATTAAACTATGTATTAATAATTGATACCAAATGATGATTCCTCCTGGAGCTGCTCCAATATCAGTCATAGCAGTAATCCAAGCAACATCAGGTACATTATTTCTATTTAAATATTCAGGCAACCAAAAACCAAGAATATAATAAACAGCTTTTATGCATCCAAAAGCAAAAGCATACATAGCAACATTTGGTACAAACCAAGCATCAAAATAAGATAATTATACTTGTTCTTATTCTTTATTGAAATGTGAACTTGGTAATGAATATTCTTAAGAATCACTACTATTTTCTTTATAAATATTTAATATTGGTTCTAAAGAGATTGACATTGATTCTTAATGTTCACATAATTCTTCAATTTCATTAGGTAGAGGACATTCTTATAATGCAAATAGATTGATCATAGAAATAGTGAATAAAGAAATTCCTGACATATAAATAGGAGCATAGTATGGCAAATCATGTTTTCCGATCAAAGAACCTGAATAGAGATCTCCAATAATGTTTCCAACACAAGGGGACGCTGAAAAATAACCCAAAATTAAGATCTTATTTTATCCCTAATACCAATTATTTAAGATCGCTAAATAATTATAAAAATATAGAATACTAAAATACCCAAGAGACCAGACCATTCAGTCGATTGCGAAACACCATTAAGAATTTGCAATACCATGAATAGATAAGGATGTTTGTACTCATAATGCAGAAAGAATCCAATACAACAGAATATTAGGCTAGTTGAGAATGCACCAATTAAGACAAATGATTTTAAATTCATTCTATCGCCTAATTAACCTATCCTATATATTAGATTATATAAAAACGCTGAAACTGTTAATCCATAACTAAATAAAAAGGCAAAATTGATGTATCCCAAATATTAACTACTAAAGTAATTATCGATTCCAGGTTATGACATTCTTCCAGATACATAACTCCACGTAGATCTGCAACTATGGAGAAACACATATTGAATGAAGGCTAATGTGAATACTAATATTCTTTTGAATTTAATTAACATTTTAATTTATATCATTTTGCATCGTCTACTTTTGTTTTCTATTCTTTATATCTTTTGTATTCGTTGATAATGAGGGGAATAAGAAAACAGCCAGCAACAATAGCATTAATACTGCAATATAAAAAAAGTATTGATTCTAAATATGGTACAATCAATTGATTAATGGCAGCAAATACTGCTCCATATCCCATTACAACTGAAGTAACTGTAGCAGTAGATTTTTTATTTCCTATTAATTATAAATCATGTATTAAAACCTTTTAATTCTTTCATATTACTTAATTCAATAACAATAGCCCCTGAAACATTATTATAAACACCACCAATCATTAATCCTGTCAAAAATACTAAAATATAATAGAGAACATATGGTTAATCTAACTTAGATAAAAAGTTTATGCTGACCATAACTACTGTACCAACCCATAATGATGGTACAATTAAACTTGCTCTTAAATTCCAATGAACTCCTGCATAACTATGATAATAATTTAATAAATACCAAATTAAAATACCTCCTGGAATAGTACCCCATTCAATCATTTAAGTTATCCATGCAACTCCTTCTAAGTTTTCTCCTTTTAAATAAGAAGGTAACCAAAATGCAAGTATATAGAAGACAGCTTTAATACAACCAAATGCAAAAGCATATAAAGCAACATTCGGTAATTTCCAAGCTGTAATCATATTTATACTATTTTCCTTTTTCTTTTTTGGTTTAGGTTGGATTTATGGATTCATCTGAGAATCCCTATCGACAGTTAAAAGAGTTTAACTTAAGTCAGTCATAAATGATTATTCAGAGATAGAAACTATTGATGCCGCTCTACTAATATATTCATCATGAGCTTATTTATAAACTAATGATTTAGTATTTGGATTCTTAAATTAAGCTATATATTCTTTAGCTGAACTAGCTTCAATCATAAAAATATTGATCACAGACATTATTAATACTCCGATAGCTGATATATATATAGGCGCCATCACACTCATTCCTAGCTAT
This sequence comes from Paramecium sonneborni, assembly GCA_905182985.1. Lineage (NCBI taxonomy): Eukaryota > Ciliophora > Oligohymenophorea > Peniculida > Parameciidae > Paramecium > Paramecium sonneborni. Next base: position 563,723 of record CAJJDN010000034.1, on the reverse strand, counting down.
TCTATTAATAAAGCAGCAAATAAGTCTCCTAAGATATTCCCTACATTTGTGCAAGCTGCAAAATAACCCATAACTATCACTTTATTTGGTTTACTCTGCCAATTATTCATTATAGCCATCAAACCTGGCCATGCAGGTGCTTATGATATACCATTAAATATTTAAAGTACAAGCAATAACCATCTATTATGTCGTTCTACTGGTAACAATGCTGCTATCATAAATTATATGATTCCTGTTGAAAATGTTCCGCATAACATAAATAGTTTTGGACCTATTCTATCTCCAATTTAACCAAGGCTATGTAAATAAGTAATCATACAAAAGCATTGATGATCCATATACAAATAGAAATGAAAAGTTTATGTATCCCAAATACTATTTATCAAAATCATCTATTTTTTCATCGTCATGTTCATGATCATCTGATTTTGCCAATAATCCACTTGTGAAACTCCAGGTTGATCTACATGAATGTAGCATTGCATATTGCATAAAGCAACATATAAAAACTTAAATTCTTTTTGCTTTCAATCCAGGAACACCAGAATCAAACATAAATTTAATTTTAACATTTATGTTAATTTAAAAGAGAAGCTATTGAGACATTCAGTTATTATAACTGTCTTCAAAATATTATTATCAAACTAAATAATTTTGTCATCTAAATTATTATTCAAACTTTAATCTTAACATGGTATTTCACACGCTTAAAATGAAATCGTCATCATAAAATTGGAAATATAACTTAATATAATATTCATGTTGAATTCCTGAAAAATTGTCAGAACAACATCTTCATAAGTTGAAAATCTATAAGAAACTTTACAATTTATAAAAAACGAAAGAAAAAGTTCTATTAACTAATTTTAATTGTAGAACCTCCATTTTCTATATTAATCAAGAACAAATCAAGTAATTTATAAATAACTCTAAAAATAATCCAATTTTTTGAAATGTATACTTAATTATTTTTCTTAGAATTTTTAGAAATTCAATCAAACCTTAGTTTTCCTTAACAAAAAGTTTCTATTTTGATAAATTGCTATCTAAAATATTCAACAGTATTTATGAATTATATTTTAGAAATCCAAATTAAATAACTTATACTTATTATTAATCTCTTTATTAAATAAATGTTTTATAATTTAATTCAAATTCTAAAATGATTGAAAATTATTCTTTATGCAATGTAACGTTTTAATTTATTCTTACTTGCTTATAAACTTTCAACGAGATCTTCATGAAACTAGAGTAATGCATAAAATTTTTCCCTGAAATCAATTTTTTCTATTGATTCTGAAAATTCGTCCAATTTTAATGCAATTATGGCTTAATAAGTATAAGGTAGATTCTTGAAAATAGAAATTGAATCAATCTCTTCTATTATTAGCATAAATTATATCATATATTTATGAGACATTCCTGTCAAAATGCAAATATAAATTCCAATCAATTGATTAAGTGGTTTCTATATTAAATTTCTATGAGATGAATGTAGATTGGAAAAGTTAGAAAAGGAATTCAAAATATCATTCCTGTATAAATCAATTTTAATTTTTTTGAGTCTAGATCTAGCCTATTAAATCAAAAATTCTTTTATATCTTTGCTAATAATCTCATTTAATATATATCTCAATTAGTAATGATTGACTTTAAGTTATGATTAGGCAATGCTTTCCATCCAAACATTAACACCTATAGTTTAATCATAAGAAATTACCCTAAAAAATTATTTTAATAAATTACCGATGCAACATTCCTTAGGGAATGTAAAGCATTTCATTTTTTTAGAGTATAACAAATTTAGAGACCATTTTTTATCCTTTTTTCAAGTGATTATATTGTTCAGAACAGACTGATTCGAATTAAGACCAATCTTAACAATTATTTCTCAAGTAAACAATTTTAGTACCTTCTACAACACCCAAATAATTTTCATAACTATCATAATGCCAGCCACTATCTGTAAATCCTTTTGAACACCATAAAAATACATTTCCTGAGTCATTCAATATTTTAGGGCAAGGTAAATCTAATTAGATTTATGCCAAATACAATGTTAGAGGTCCTGTATAATTTGAAAATTCTTTATATGTCATGGTCTCTTAGAATATAGTGTTGCCTGTAAATGAATTAGAAGTAGAAACAACAATATCTAAAGGTTTATCATTTAATAATTCTGAAATGCTATGATGAGTGAATAATGACCAAAGATTGCAAACCAAGAATTTATATGGTTTTTTTGATCTCTTCCCTTTGATTTATGATAAATCATAAGTAATTGGAACAAATTTCCATTTTTTTTAATTTTTCATGATTTTTCTTGACCTTTTATTTTTAGTGAGCATATTAATATACAAAAAAAATAATCAAATCAGAATTCTATTTTATTCTAACCATTATTGTAATTTTCCAATATCTAAAGGTTTTACAAAATATCCAACCATACCAGCTTTTAAACATTCCTCTTCTTCCTTGCCTCCAGAAAATCCACTATGTCCCAATATAATTCCATTATAACCCATACTGATTAACCTTTTACAAGTCTCAATCCCATTTAAGTTTGGTAAATCTATATCAAGAATCACAATTTTGTAATTTTTGCAAGCACAACTAGGCCCATGTTAAAATTACTCTATTTTCTTTATACATTCAAATCCACTAAATGCCAAATTTACTCGATAACCTTATGTTTCAAGTTACAACTTAAGCATTTATAAAATAAAAGGTTGATCATCAACTATTAAGATTTCAGGACATTAACATCTAGAATATTAACTTAATTCTAATCCACTCATTCTAAAACTATCCCATTATTTTATTTGATTTAATGGAGCTTAAAAATATTCTCTTTATTAACGAACAACTGATTCCTACTAATATTTTTATTTTTCTTCATTAAATGAATGATCATAAACTTAAAACGAAAACTTTGATCCTTTACCTTCTCCCTCTGATACTGCTGATAATCCTTTTTAATCATATGATAACTTTCTAGCCAAAACATTGCTTATCATCAATCCTAATCCGATTCCTTATGGATTAGAATTAGTTGGATCATCAAGTTTACCAAATGCAGTAAATAATTTATTTTAATTTGCAGCAGTTATACCTAAACCGGTATCAGAAACTGTTAATTCTACGGATTTGTTTACAGTTCTACCAGATATTGTTATAATACCATTATAAGTAAATTTTACCGAATTACCCAATAAATTTATTAAAATTTATCTTATTTTATAAGGATCTGAACATATTTTTTCAGGTATTCCTTTTAAATTTATCACTAAATCATTATTCTTTGCATATGCTTAAACAACCATAATATTGTAAGTCTCTGTTATTAAATGGTGAAGATTTAATTATTGTATATCTAATTTAAATTTACCTACATTTAATACTGATACATCCAACAAATCTTAGATTAAATTAGTAAAACAATCTAATTAACTTAGCATTGGCAATAAATACTTCTAAACCATTTCTTCACTACACATAGGTTATATTTATTAAACCATCAACTTTATCGACTAAAGTGGAGTTCTAAATTCATGTACAACTGTACTTAAGAAATTAGATTTATCTGCTATTACTCTTTGAAGAAATGTTACAAGATTCATAGATGTCATGTCTCTTACAATTAATAAAATAAATTCTGATTATTTGTTTTCGAATTTTTTAAAACTTATTTAGAAAAGTGATTTTTCATTTTAAGGAAATTGACATAACATTTTGATAACTCCATGTTTTTCATGACGATTCTCTATTAGATGATCAAGTAATTTTTTAACAGTTTCAAATTATTAAAATGAATAAGAAGATTTTAACTCTGATTAATCATCAAATCGAGATTCATCAAAAGTGCTTTTCTTAAAATAAGTTTTATTATCAAATTCTTATTCATTTAAAACTATTTATTGTTCTTAAAACAAAGAATTGATTTTTTCTAACTCATTAATTTATTATTAAACATTTTTCATTTGTAAAAGATTATAAAAAGCTGCTTTCTTATTCATTCCCCCCATCATCTTTTTTAAATGTTTATTAATAAAAATTACTTACTTTTTCATGTTAACCATTATTATACCATCTGGAAACATATTGAATATTTTTTAATATTAATCCATACACCCAAAATCATTTATTTAAAGTTCTTATGATGGTTCAGATTAATATTCATGACCGCTAACTTTTCTTGAATAATTTGGTGAAGTTTAATTTTTTATTAATTCAGGAGATGGAAGTTTAACTGTAAAATTGTTTCCAAGGCTTTCTTTTTCTTTTTTATTTTAAATGTAATATTTCATACAAATATTTAACACCATAAAAAGTGATAACAAAGTACCAGTTATTGTATTTTCATTAGTCTCTCCCCACATAATGAAGTAAAACATACATATTAAAGCATTTATCAATTTTAAAAAAATTGATTGTTTTTTCAATAAATATTACATATATGAACCAGCTAGAAAACTTTAAACTAAATTTTGTTTCCTTTACAAAATTATTAATAATAAACTAATTTTTATACACACTTTCACACTTATCTAAATTTTTTCGTTCTAAATTTATTTAATTTTTTATATAAAATGGACAGCCAGCATCAAGAACTGAAAGCTAAGCAGTATAGTACTAATCAATCTCTAATCATTAAGTTGATAAAATGTGAGCACAACACAAGTGACTAAATGAGATATGAGTAAACTTCCAAAAATATACAACATTAATATTAATTAATATAAACAATAATAAATACTATCACAAAGCTCAATTAAATTAATTTATGCTTATGAGTAAATTTTACTAAAATTGTTTAACAATATATTAATTTTATAATACTTGAATTCCTGTTAAAAAAAATAAATACTACATTATTCACAAAACATATTATTAACTTATTCATTCCCATGTCAATAATAAAATTTACAAATTTATTAAGTTGATAAAACATGCAAAAATAAAACCTTAAAAATTTTCAAATATTTTTAATTTAATTTTTCATTTAGTTTAAGAAATGCTATATTTATTTAAACATATTTTCCATTCAATATTAAAAACATAAAATATATTATAAATTAAATTCTTTTTTATAAAAACACTTATTGAAAAAAAATAAAAATTTTGTAAATAAATTTGTAGAAAATATTATTTCAACGCTTATCTAAAAGAAATCTGTAACCATTATATTGAAAAAATCATTATAGCAGATCTGAATTAATTTAAGAGGAGAACGACTGTCAAATGATTTTAAAAAATTAGTTTGATTACTTAAAAATTATTATTTCCAATTACTTTTCTAAATGTTCAACTTTTGCTAGATATTACATCAAAAAGCATAATCTTATTCAGATATTTGGATCTTTTAATCTAATTTTGTGATTTGGATTTAGAAGAATTAGACTGAAATATAAAAATTTCCACTTGAAGCCTGAGTCAGGACTTGTCCCTTTATTGAGCAAATAATTGGTATGTAATTTTAATTCAAATTACCTTAAAATAGAAAAAATTAAATTTATTTGTTTATATTTTATAAGAAATAATATGTCACCAACAAATTCACAATTTAGAATGTATAATTCCTATTTTCAACTAAAAAATAAAATCTAATTGTTATGTTA
>CAJJDN010000034.1:502566-556891 GCA_905182985.1 Paramecium sonneborni | reverse complement strand
TATTTAAGAAGATGTTCTTAAATTTTATATTACTGAATTTAATTTTTCAGAAATTTCTAAAGTTGTATTAGGAGAATAGATTGCTGGTAGAAAAATTTATTAATTGGATAAGTATCTCTTTATCATCAATCAGAGATGTACTTTTTGGATTAAGAAAATGCTTGATTTTACTTAAGATTTGCATAATTTGTAATAAATTTTTTTTGTAAAAAAATTAAATCTGTGTTGCTTTTCTTAATTGTTGATAAATCTGATATTAATAATTATTTAAATAAAATGTTCCTCTTTTTGGCTTTATTGATGATAATAACAAAAAGTTCTTCAATCACAGATCTAATGGAAGGAACATCACCACAAAATGTAGAATGGCAAAATCAAGATTCTACTCCATTCACTAAAAAATTTTCTTGTGACAATTAATAATCGATAGGACCCTTTATTGGAAAGATTGACACGAATATTAAAAAAGTATTTAATAATCTGTAACCTCACTATTCATTGTAAGTTACGTTAGATCTTTTATTCATTGAATATTGGTCTGGAACATCAAATTATATAAATATAATTATAGATTCATAAACAATTTATTCTGATTCATCTATAAGCACATCTAATTTCAATACTCCCAACAATTATTGTAAGACAAATGCATTTTTGTAAATATTACAATAATTTTAGAATATTTTTATATAATTAATAATTGATCACATTAAGATAGAACATAATACATGATAACCTTAATCCAACATTAGAAATAAAATCTAGTTTTTAGTGTACCTTACTATCATTATATTCAGTATGTGAGAGATTATTAATTAAAAATGTTGTTGTGACTCCATAGTTATGTCATTTTACTTGCCTAACATGTAATGGTCCTTTAGAAGTTAATTGCTTAACTTGTCCAAATGGTATGATATAAGATGGTAAATGTACCTGTCAAAATGGATATTCATCTTATAATTATGAATGTGTTTAAACTTGTCCCTAATATTATACTAGTTAGAATTAAAAATGCTAATTAAATTGTTCTTTAAATTGCTAAAGTTGTGTACAATCAAAATGTAATGTTTGTGAAAATGGATTTATCCTTTATTAAGGAACTTGTGTCACAACTTGCCCAAAAAGTAGTTCTTTATAAAATAATATTTGTGTTGATTTTTCAGAATAATCTACTTGGGGATCTGAATATATTGGAAAATATTTTGATGGTTTTGATATTGATCTGTTAAGCTAAATTAATTAATTTACTTTTACGTTCAATTCCATGTTATCTAAATAAACAGGATAAATATTTTCAACTTATAATAATTAATATTTATTGGGAGGGTTCGGAGTTTGGAGTCATGGATATTATACTACTTTCTTTAATGGACTCCCTGCACATAATAAATTAAGAATATACTTAAATGCTTGGTTTATAGATAATTGGACTAATGAGTAATTTATTATTAAATTGGATAACTAAATTATTTATTAAGTTTCCTATTAATCTTCAAAGGCAACTACTAATCTATTTTATTTGAATTCAAATGATTATATTGAAGAAATTATTTTGTTAATAGAGCATACATCAAGTGCAGCTGAAATAACTTTTTAAACAACATTGTCTATTTCTGCTTATGAAGCTAGCTTAGCTTTAAGTAATATCTATATTTTGATTGACTTTTGTGATTATCATTGCGATATTTGTTCATCAAATTAATGCACAACATGTATAAATCCATATTAGTTAATCCATAACAAATGTGCACTTTGTGATTCGACTAATTTTAGAAATAATGATTGTAGTTGTTATATTGGTTATTATGATGATAATCTTAACTAATAATGTTAAAAATGCAAATAAGAATGTGAATAATGCCTTAATGCATATAGTTGTACATAATGTAAATAAGGAACTAACCTAATTATTCTGCCAAATTGCATGAATTGTAATACAGGTTTCTATTATGATAATGGAATATGTTCTAAATGTAATTTAAATTGTTTAACTTGTTTTGGGAATGAGAAATCTTAATGCCTATCATGTTTGAATAACTAAATTCTAAATAATAATAATGAATGTCAATATTGCTAAGCCAATTAATTTATTAACAATAATATTTGTTAGGATTGCTAATATAATTGTGAAACATGCAATGATGCATAAATATGCTTAACATGTACATAAGGGAGAATAAATGCTCCTTCTTGTATTTGTGAAGCAGGTAACCAATTTTATAATTGTAGGATATTTTGAAAGTAATAATAAGTCATGCCAACCATGCAACATTTAATGTTCTACTTGTGATTCTTTTAGAGATAATTGTTTAACTTGTTCAGGTAATCGATAAAATCCACCTTTATGTTAATGTTAAGATAATTTTGATTAAAATACAAATTTTATTTGGTGTACAGGTATGAAATATAATAATTAGATTGTTCTGTTGCTAATTTAGATATTAAAATGAGTCCTAACATCAAAAAGTTAATTATTTCATTTGAAAAAAAAATTAGAAAGATTAATCCTGATTGTTTATCAATTTTTGAAGAATAAACTCTAAAATATTTAGGAATTTAACCAATATGTTTTATTCAATAATTTTCAATAGATGTCATTTTGGGTGAAAATGCTAAAGTTTATTTTGGGCTTTAAATCATATTTCAAATAAATATTATTTAATTTTAAGAATGTTAAAATTCAGTGGCTTAATTTTTTAATAATATATTATTAAAAAGTACAGATTTAGAAGCACCATAAATAATATTTACTAAAAATTAAGTTCTTTTATCTGCTTGTTCGAATAATCCAGATTCAATCTATTAAATTTAATCATATAATTTTGGCAGTAGTCCAATAACTTTTATTGATTGGAAATTGATTCGAGTAACTTAATAAGATTCTAAAATAACTGAGATTATTGAAAATCTGAAGAATCAATTTAAAAATTAACAACAAAATATCATTTTTGAATTCTCAAATGATATATTAGAAATGCAAAATGAAATTTTATTGGAATTAAAGTATTTAAATTTTTTAGGAATTTAAGGAAGTAGCTTTATTACAATTAAACAATTAACAGCAAAATTATTTTTAAATGTTTAATTACAAACAAGCTAGTATTTCACTTCTTAATTGATACAATTTTACATTTAGGTTTCTCATTGTTCACAAACTTTTACTAATGAGTTAAAGTTAAATATTTCAACAAAGATTGGCACTCTTTATAAGCAATTTGAAATAGCATTTGGAGAATATTATATCTATTAGATAGAGCCATACTTACTGAATGCTGATCTTTATTAGCTTAATATAGGAGTTAATTTAAAAGAAAATCTTATTATACAAGATAGCTTCTAGATTTTAATTGTAAATGAAGAGCCAAGTATTTAATTATTTACTTAATCTAACTTTTTAAGTTTTTCATAGATATTATTAATACATGGATAAGTAAAAAATATAGCTAATCCTTATCCTGCACTCGAATGGGATTGCTTTGATATTACTTAAAATTCTGAATGCAAAACCTTAAATCAGACCAAATTAGAATTTCCAAATTCTTAAAATCTAACCATATAACCTTATACATTAACTCCTTTTTCTGTGTATATGTTTTCTGCAATTTATTAAGATTTATACTAGTTTGCAACAATTACTATTGTTGAAACAGATGTTCCAAAAATAGAATTTGAGGCCTATCCAGATGTTTCTAATGGATATATAAACTTTTATGATTAACTTTTATTTAAGTTTAAGTATCTAGAAATTATTTAAAACCCTGATTTATTAATGTATACAGGAATATTGTCAAATTCGAACTTATTAATCAAGCATTTCAGATTCAATTATTTAGAGTTATAAATTAGTCTTTGGCATTATTTTACTGTTGAATAATTAACCAAACATATGACATTAAAGATCAATATATATAATCCTGATTACTTTTCACCATCATAATTAACAATACCATTAAAAATTAATATTCCACCATTGCAATGCTAAATAAATCTTTTTAGAGTAAATGAATCTACAATAACTAATTTTTCCATAAAAATAACAAATTGTTAAGATGAAAATCTACCTTTATAATATAGATTAGTGCTTTATTTAAATTCTTCAGATCTAAAGTTTGACTATTCAATTAATACTATTTAAAAAGGAATCATTTTAATTGACTATTAATATAATAATTTATTTCAAACTTAATTAACAGGTAATGGCGAGATTTAATTAATGATATAGGTCAAAGATAATCTTAATGGAATTTGCAATTACACAAACTCATTAAACTTTACATATGAATAAGGAACTTTAAGATAGTTATTGATAAATTCATCATCTATTAGTGAAACCTTAATCTATGCTACAAGTTTATAATATGAAGATAATCTTAATGTTTAAGAAATTAAAGAAGTTATTCAATAATAAATTAATTATTTTTCAAATTGTTAATGTATTACTCAAAAATAATTACTTACTTTAAAAACACTAACTATAAAGTATATAGAAAGGGAACTCAGTGATATTGATAGTGAATTATCTTTATCAAAAGAAAGATTGAATAAAATTAATTTATAAATGACTAATCTACATGTTATTGAATATGATAAATTTGAACATACTTAAAAAGAGTTTTTAAAAGTGAGTTTATTAGAAGAAACTATTGAAATAGCAAAATATATCAATGAATTATATAAAGTAAATAATATTTACTAATAAAAAAAACGAGTTTTAACAAGCGAATAAGATTATGATGGTAAAAATACTAATAATTACATTATAATGGACTCTATAAATGTAATAACTGAAATTTAACTATAAAATTAAATAATTAATGGTAATTAATAAACAATAATGACCGATTCATTCAATATTTCAACCTAAAAAGCAACATAAAAAGTATTAGAAAATACAATAAGTAGCTCTTTGACTGCGCCATAAGTTATTGGATAGAATGAATAATAGAATAATTTAAATTCTTCCTTAGAAACATATTCATATAAAATGATTACTTATAAATCAAATCCTTATAAATATGATACTTATTTTATGAATAATTACAACTAATAAAATGATTACCCTTTATATTAACCCGAAATTAAATAATTATCTAATTAAGTGTTAGTTTATAATTTAAGTTAATCCTAGGGCATTAGATATAATTTTGAAAATTAAAAAGAAAATCTTATAGTTGAATGTGTCTCTAAAGTTTAAGATAATTGGGGTTTAGATGCTTGCAAAACAGTAAAGGAAGATTAGAAAGTAATATGTTAATGTTAGTATGTTTCTTCAACAACAATTTTAGAAGCAACACAATAAATATTTGATGAAACAATAGATTTCTTCTCTCTTTAAACTATTGATAAAATGTTAAATTGTCAATACCAATCTATTATATTTACATATATAGTGATAATTTATACTATATTATTTTTGTGGTATATTTTTTATGGATATAAAATGGATCAAAGTAAGAATGAAGATTTGTTATTTAATTCAACTAAAGTTGCACCATCAGAATGGGATATGGCTATTGAAAAAGCTGGAGGAATTATAAATGTTGGAGAAATAGAATCTGAAAAGAAAATACCAGCAATGGAAGGAACTAGTAGTCTTAGAAAAGAAACTTAAAAAAAAACAATGTTTAGTTCGAATGACAGTTAAATCACATTTGAAGATAAGCAATTAAAACGCCCTTAGTTTGAGTATTATAATAAAATGTTGGCAAGTAAAAAAAGTGTTGGTATCACAACTAATGTTTGTTCTGGGAGAATAATTGAAGAAACGGAAGCAGAAGCATCATCAAGATCAAAAACTGCTATAAGTCCAAATGTTAAACTTGCTCTTTCAGAGAATCGTTCAACATACAGAAGGCAATAAATAATAGAGGATCAATCCTTATATAAAAGATATTCAACTTAAAGAATTAGTTTATGCAAAGCTGTTATAGAATATATTGAAGTAATTTATTTCTTAAAAAGCTTAGCTTAATCACAAAGTTTTGAGTTTATATTATTTATATGATAAGGATTGTTCTAGGGTTTACAGAACTATCATGTTATATGTTTCATTGCTAGGGGAAATTAGTATTTTGACATTTTTTGGAAAAGTAAGATATCTATGTTATTTAGATCATAAACTTAAATACTATTATTGCTCTCTCTATTTTATAAACATTGTTTGGAGTAATTTATAGAAAGCTACTTTAATTATTTCTAAAATCTTAAAAATTATGTTTAAATTATATTGGGTTTAATCTAGCAATATTAAGTGTTTTATTCTTTTTATTTATTATATTTGGTAGTGTTGCAAAATATCAGTCAGTTTTGGAATCATCTTTATGGGGAGTTGCGTATCTAAGCAGTTTTATATTAGATTATCTACTTTATACCAACATTCAGATTTTGGTATTTTTTGTTATAATAATTAAATTTGGAAATTCAGAAACAGTAAAAGTATTATATTTAAAAATATAATTTAAGAAATATTTAAAATTATTTTTAAATGAGAAAGTATATATCTAAACATTTGGAAATTCATGATTATATAATTTGAAAATAAGAATTAATTTTAAATTGTCTCATAAAAAAAGACAGTACTTTTATAAAATCTAAAAATAAATTATAATTTTATTTAATGTAATGTAATAATTTTTGAATGCTCATATTCATTGTCCCCAAGATGCTAATTATCTCTTAACATTGTCATAGTTTTTAAGGGTTTAATCTATCTTTGGTTCAGCTCTTAAGTAATCTTCCTTTGTTCTGAATTAATTAGAATAGATATATATACTTTTTATCATTGGCTTGAATAGCTGTTAATTAATCTTTGCTAAGAGAAATCAATTTTTTTTATCTAAATCGAATATGATAAGTATTTACTCAGCAGGTGATAAATTTTGAATTTTGCTTACATGTTCTCTGATTGTTTTAAGAATCATATCAATTAAAGGATCATTTTCATATGTCATTTTTCCTTAAGCTAATCCTCTAAGAGCAGATTTGAATAAGGCTTTTTGAATTTCTGGAAGGTTACTCTTAAGATTAGTTTCAAGTGATTTTTGAGCAGCTTCAATAATATCTGATAAAAGTCTATTTTGATTAATCTAAAATCTCAATAATTATTATACTTATTCAGCTTATTAGACTTATTTAAGGATATTATGAGATCTCTCTGTAACATGCCTTTAGAGATTTAATTATTCATTTAAAAGGAACTTAAGAATATAAAATAAAGATATACTGTATTAATTAATTCTGCTTTAACATCCCTAAATTCTTTATGTAATTATCCATATTCAATTTATCCTTTAGCTGCTTCTAAAAGAGTACGAATTTTGAGTTGCATATTTTCATGATAATATTAATCAAGTTAGAAACATTCATTTCCAGCAACTCTTCTATAAAATCTAGCAAGTAATGGTTTCATGAATGATTTACGACCTTCCAAGTAAAAGTACATAATTTGCATCCAAAATAAGAATGGTAAGAATGATGATTTAGCAATCCAATGTAGATTAGTTGTGCCTGCAGCAAATCCAATAACAATCAAACCACCATAAGTAAGGAGTAGGTATTTTCTAGCTACAAGGAAGTTTTCATAATGTGGAGATACTTATTCTGGTCCAATAAAGTTGTAAAACAATTCAGATGATTTGATCTAATTTATTAATTATCACTTACACCACTAAAAGTAACTGGATTATGTGGATTATTGTATGGATGTTCAAATACTTTACCTTATGGTGCAACATTAGGTGCCTTATTATCTTTTTCAATGGCTTCACTATCATATTATTAAAATATATGGCTTACAGCTTTTAATTGAATTGAGTCACATATTCAGCATATTTGCTTTGGAATTTTAAGAAATTCTTTCCTGCTATGTCTTTATGTGAGGCAGATGCTGTAGCAAAACCAAAGAATCCAACTCGACCTGAAGATTTTACCAAAAATTACATTTATTTAAATATATTTAATGAACAATGACATCTGCATGTTTGGACTGACGAAATCAGGAAAAACTTCAATGATAAGAGTGATATTCTAAAAGCTTGAAATATTTAGAACATTCTAATTAGATCCTACAAATAGAATGGAATCTGTTCCTGTTAATTTAGGATCTCATATTCATTTTAAGATTTATGAGTTTTCTGGTCATTATGATTTAAATGATTCATAACCTCCTGAAATAGCTGCTATGGAAACTTGTAGTTTGATGATCTATGTAATTGATTCATAGGTAAAAAGATGTTCTATATACATTTCTATAGGCTGAACCATTTAATGAGGCTGTTTAATATTTAAGATAAGCTATTCAAACAGTCAAATAAAGATCCCCTCATTGTGAATGTCATTGTTTCATTCACAAGGTTGATCCAGATATTGAAGATAATAAGAAGAATGGTAATACTTAATAATTACTTTAAGAATTATTGTAATAAATTTAAAAAGACATCTCAGATGAATTATCTAAAAATAGTATGAATTATATTAAGGTTGACTTTCATGTAACTTCTATCTTTGATCATTCATATTTGGAACATTTTAGCAAAGTAATCTAAAGAATATTACCATATTCTTAATCTATATAAACACTATTAGATTCATTTAATCTATCTTGTAAAATTGAAAAGTCCTTTTTATTTGAAATTTATTCCAAATTATACTTGGCTAGTGATTCCTAACATTTTCATAGTACTAATTTCTAACTTTGTTCTGAAATGATTGATGTATTCATAGATGTTACATGCATTTATGGAAAATTAGATGATGCAGGTCAAAGCTAAATTTAATTATCAGATGGATCAATTTTAATCTATCAAACAGTTAATGAGTAATTTAATATTACTATTATTAATTAGAGGTATATCATTAATAAGTATAATGAAATCTGAGAATCTAGACAGACCATTTCTATTAGAATACAACATTAATTAATTCAGATAAGGTTTAGCATAGTTATTTAAAATTAAATGAAACAATAATAATAAAAATTAGTAGTTAAATTTCAAATCTATGTACAAAAACTAAAAATACATCTGGGATCCTTTGAAAGTACGAGATAATCGTGATCCTGCATATAGTGTTAATCTTCCTTCTCATTCTCCTAAGATACCATTTAAGAGACCTTTTTAACAAGACAATATAAATAGGTCTATGGAGAATAACAAGTATCGTTACTCTGAAAAACATCTTGATTAGAGTCCTACTCAAAAATTAAAAGCAGTTGCTCAGCCTGCTTATTTTAGTTAAGAGGGTTTATTACTGACAAGAAATAGTAAATTACCTAATTATGAACCTACACGTTGTTCAAGCAATGAAAATGGCATAATTAGAGCATATGCTGCAAACACTAACTAAGGGATAGTAAGAGATTATAATGAAGACAGAGTATCCATAATATTGAATATCGTTAAACCCTAAAATAGGCAACATGAAACTTGGCCTAGGTGTTCTTTTTTTGGTGTTTATGATGGTCATGGAGGTTCAACATGTGCAGATTTCTTAAGAGATAATTTGCATCAGTTTGTAATAAAGGAATTAGATTTTCCTTGGAATCCATATGAAGCATTAAGAAAAGGTTTCGCAGCAGCAGAATAACATTTCTAAGAATACGCTATTTCTTAATTCAATAAAGGTATACCTGAAAGAAGTGGTTCTTGTGCAATAGTTGCTTTATTAGTTGGTGATGTTTGTTATGTTGCAAATGTCGGGGATAGTAGAGCAGTTTTGTGTGGAGGCAATAATAAATCAGCATTACCATTGTCTCGAGACCATAAACCTTGTGATGAATTAGAAAAATTAAGAATATAAAAAGCAGGTGGAAAAATATATTAGTAATTAATTATATTAAAAAATTAAGAACTTAATAATTATAAGATGAACAATAAGTTTTTGTTGGACCTCTAAGAGTATTACCTGGAAGATTATCTGTAAGTAGAACTTTTGGAGATATTGAAGCTAAATTAGAAAGATTTGGTGGAAAACCAAATGTTGTTGTAGCAGAACCAGAACTAAGAAGTTTTAAAATTCAAGACGATCATTAATATATTGTTTTAGCAAGTAATATTATAATATATATTTTAGGTGATGGTATATTCGATAAAATGTCATCTAATGAAGTAGTTGATATCATGACTAAGGAGCTAGATTCCAATTCAAATATACATTAAGGTTGTAGTATAGGAGTTGAATAAGTTCTAAAGGAAAGTATTAATAGGAGAACCTTAGATAACATAACTGTTGTTGTAGTTGCTTTCTAAGGGGAATAAATGAAAAGATTAAAGAATGAATTAAATAAAAGAAATTAAATTAAAAAGGCAGTTTAATCTGTGTTGGGTAATTAGGAAGATCAAGAAAATACTCCAGGATTAATTAATACCTATAAACGATATATTTGATTTAATTAATTTTATTTTGTTAAATGGGTAATAATATGACAGTGAATTGGAGTGAATAATTAAAACACTCATTCGAGTTGTATGAAACTAATTCAAAGCATAATGTTCTTGGAAATATAGATATTTATTAATACATACCAGACATTAAAGTGAAAATCTTCAGTACACATAATTATTAATATTTCAATAGGTAAAATGACTTATGTTCCTGATAAAGAGTATTTTCTATAAAAAACTAAATTGAAGCATCCAAATTTACTGAGAGCCTTGGCTTTAGAGAAATCATCAGGTACATGTAGTGGAGACAAAGATTTTTATAAGGTTTACTATGATTATCCAGGAATCTGTACTTTAGAATAGATTATAAGGGAGAAGTAAAAGATTTTATTGAATATAAAATAGATCCAAAAAATTTACTGAATCAGCAATATGGAATATAATATTTTAAGTAGTTGATTGTGCAGAATATATGTAATCTCACTATAAAACTATTGGTAATATTAATCCTTAATCCATTTATGCATTGAATGACGGTGTAAAGTTATTTGTAAATTAAATTATTATGATAGGAAGTTAATAATATATTTAATATTGAATCATCTTACGAATAAGCACTCAAAAACTAAATTGCTATATTGTCACCTGAACAAATTGAATAACTCTAAAGAAATATACCAATACCTTCAGTTAATGGTTTCAAAAGTGATGTTTTTGCATTTGGAATAGTTTTGCTTTGTTTAACTACTTTAAGTAGTTTTACTAAATTTTATACTTCTGATCAAGAACTTAACAAGAATCAAATTTATTAAGCTCTTTAATAAACTAAAGCTCAGTATTCTGAATTACTTTTTGGTTTACTTTAGAAAATGCTACTTGAGAATCCCTCAGAAAGATAATCTTGGATTGATATCAAGGTAATCACAATATTTATAAATTAGAGTTTCATTGATCCATTTAAGATCTTAGAAGAATAAAATTAACCTTTTTATTCCAATCTTAAGTTATGTCCTTAAATTACAAAAAAAGTAAATAATTCTGTAATAGAATCTGTTTAATAAAATACCTAAACATCATAAAATTAGGTTCCAATAATTATTTCTCCAAATACAACACCTAGAATAATTTAAACCTGTTAATAATAAGCAGTTATTCCAACTCCAACAATAAGTTAAACTTATGTTCCTTCTTCTACTATAAATTTCAGAAATTAATCAATTTAATAAATCTAACAGAGCTCAGATTTTAGTTTGATATCTAGAGTTACACCATATTTTGGAAATACAAACTCAAATTAAAATCCTCATTAAGGAGTAATAAAACTCAATGAAATATCTAAAGCCCCCTCTGTTATTTAAAATTATAAATCATAAAATACATTACCAACTCATTCCATACCACCTTAATCAGCCGCTCCTTAATCAATGCCACCTTAATCTATGGCTCCTAATTCAACTTTTGCTAATACATTTTATAATCCATAATCAGCCAGACCAAAATGAAAATGATTATTTATAAATTCATTTATATAATAAAATGATAAAATTTTCAGGTGATAACCATTATTCACAATACTTTTTTAATACTGCTTTTAATTAAGTTATTTAATTAATATAAAGCACTCTTCCA
The DNA here is from genome assembly GCA_905182985.1 of Paramecium sonneborni. NCBI lineage: Eukaryota > Ciliophora > Oligohymenophorea > Peniculida > Parameciidae > Paramecium > Paramecium sonneborni. The sequence goes on along the minus strand of CAJJDN010000034.1, from coordinate 544,883 downwards.
ATATCAATAATTCTTTTTGCCATTTTACCTAAACTCTTTCTCTGATCAGAACTGACTTCATCATTTGTTTTAATTTTTTTTTGTAAATTAATTGGTCCACTAACATACCAACTACTAGTCTAAAATAATAAATCAATTAATTATTCTGGTACATTAATTGATTTCAAAAAAGCTAAATTCTAAAATTTATATATTCAAATTTATACTTTATATGTCTACTTATCACATAAATGATGACAACAAGTGGCTATTGTCATTCCTACAGGAAATCTTTCCTATGTTAATAATGAATTTAAAGTTAAATCAGATGCTCCTCCACACATATGTTTACAAACTCCAACATATTTTACTTCTTTATCATATCCTTGATCTTTTAATTATTGCTCTAAAATTTTTAAATTAAAATCTCTTATATCCATTTTACATCTTATAAAATACTTGTTATCTCTATGAAATCTATCATATTTTAATTTTCTTGGTTCTCTTTCAATTAAAACATGAATAGCCATAGAATTATCTTTTTCTTTTAATTTTTCTGCTATTTAATGTGAAAATCTTCCTTTTCCTGCTCCATACTCAATATATGCCATTTCTTTATTTATTAAATTATATTGATCCATGATTTCTGTTAATAATTCTACTTACTAAAGATCTTTTTCTTTATCTGAGACTTTTTTTGGAGCTTCCTCAATATTTTCATCTATAATATAAGAGTAGCAATTATCAGACTATTCACCTATTTTTACTAAATATTCTTGATAAATTGCTATTGCTCTTTTAAATGCTTAAGGTATCAATTCAATTAATTCATTTAGCTAATCTTTAGATATTGCTTGTAATTTCACTTTTATCTATTGTTCATCCTCTTTTAAATTGATTTTCTCTTTAAAAAAAGGGTTCTATTTTAATTCCTCTTCTAATTTTTTCTTATTGCAAATTTTTAAATGTTTCTCCATCTTAATCTTTTTGACTTTATGAGAAGGATCTAATGGACAGTCAATCCAATCTATTTATTATTGTCCATGAAATACACAATATTAATAACCTGATTTATAAACTTCCATATTACAAGGTCGATTCTTTTTCACATTATAAAATTGACACCTTTCAATTTATTACATTATAATTATGAATTCAACTCCCAATTCATTCTTTGAATTAAACAAGAGATTTACGTAAGGCTCTTTACGTCGAATCCGAAAGCCAGAATATGATTATGTTCCAGAAGTTAAACATTACTATAGAACAACTAATCCTAAATTATTAACGGTTGAATATTTGCATAATGAATCACTTGAATAATTACATGTGAACAGTTTAATCAGATCCCATAATAAACATACATACTCATATAGCAGACATATCAAAATGGTTAGACCTTAATTGATATTATAATTTTAATAATTATGACAGATGTCTTACCGGAAACATTAAGAGAAAAATTAAATATTCTATAAGAAAATCTCAAACGTGCTTTAAGTACTTACTAAAACACTGATTAGAAATTAACAACTAGCTCATATTCCAATTTTTAAACAAAAAATATTGAAATTCGTATTTGGGATTTAGATGATAAACGACATTGTAATTTTCTTATGATAAGTTTAAAACCTCTTAATAAACAAAACCCAACCTACTTTTTTGATTAAATTAAACCTAAACAAAGATTAAATTCAGAATTTATTTCCACTCCAACTCAATCAATAAAACCACTTTCATCTGATTCATCTTCTATTCCATCTAATTTAAAAATATCAAAGAGATTAAATTTTTCAGATTGTTTAGTCTTGAGTTCTCCTTAAAAAAAAGCAAATCAATTATTCATAAAACTTAATTTGTAAACTATCAATAAATCAAGTCCTATTAAAATTGATGATCCACATCAAGCTAATCGATAATTAACTAACCAGCAAATAACTTTTAACTTAGTTAATTTAGAGCAAACACTTTTTAATTCATCCTTATCTAGTTCCATAAGTAAGCCTGTAAAAAAGATCAACGAAAATTAATCATGTTCTTTAAAAGAAATACTTGAAATAAAACTTCAACATAAATCTCAGAACATAGAAAAAGACAAAAGCAATCCAAATTCACAATTAATATTTAAGGATTTCTCTAGGCTAAATGATAAGATTGAATCAATATCCATTTCTGAAAAAACCAATTTTAATGTTTCTTAATTATAATCAATCAGTCAAGATTCAGCTGATTGTATGAATTTTAAATAGGAAGAAAATATTTTAAGCTCTGCATCTGAAAGGTTGGCTAAGTTTTATATTGACTCCACTAATTATAATCATCCGTTTAAAAATTTATAAAGATAAACTACTGTAGATAGACACTCAAGATTAGGTATTTTAGTATCAACAATCAAGAAAGAGCAATAAAAATAAAACGATAGTCTAATTGCAGAATCTTTAATTATGCTTAAACCTTAATAATTAGCCAGAGATATAGGTTAAAGAAAACCAAACATCTTAAATTTATTTTTGAATCCGTTAGACTAATTTAAAAATGATTAATTACCTGTGTTAACTCTACCAGCCAGCTCAATAAAGACTTTTAAAACAATTTCGGAGGATAAAGTACCATAATAAAATAATATTGATAAATTATTTGACTAAAACTTTTAATTAAAATAAGAAAAATTTTAAAGATGCAATGATTTGTAAATCAAGAGTTTAAAATCAATTAAGTTATCGTTATTAAAATAAGATTAGCATAACGATTAAAATTTTTTGAATATGGTTTAAATTACAATTGTTATTAAAGACTTATTTGAGAATAGAAAGATCTAACCGAAGATTTGTTTCTAATATGAATAAAATTTATAAAAAAATCGGAAAAAAATTGAGGAAATCAAACAATTAATATCAACTAATAAAAAATAAAACACTTTAATTTAAATTAATCATGTTAGATAATAATCTATAAAGGAATAAAAACTGTAAATCGATCCATAAAAACCTATCAGAAATGTTTCATGTTCAAATGATAAAGGATAATCTTCATTTGGATGTAACACACCAATTTATAGTCCAAATTTTAATCAATAAAAAGGAGCAATGTAAATGTCAAAAAATGAAAAATCTCCTTTGTATAGATTTAAAAAGATAAAATATTTAGGTAGAGGAAATATCAGTGATTGTTATTCAGTAACGTAAATTTTAATGTATTTCTAAAAATAGAGACACAATTACAGGTATGATGGCAGCTTTGAAAATAATATAAAAATCTGTAATCACAAGCAAAGGTATTCAAGGACTTATTAAAACAGAGATTTGTATATAAAGTTATGTCAATCATCCAAATATTTTAAAATGTTATGGAGTAATAAATGATGATAAACAAGTATTTATTTTGTAAATCTTAGATTGCTTTGGTTTTAGAATTGGGAGACATAACCTTATTTAATTATAGGAAGGAGAAAAAATTAAATGAAAAATAAATTATAGATATTATTTATCAGATTTTAAGAGGAGTAAGTTATTTGCATTAATTTGGAATAATACATAGAGATATAAAACCAGAAAATATATTATTATAAGGAGAAGTTGTTAAATTAGCTGATTTAGGGATATGTATAAAAGCTGGAAGTTCTTAATAATTTTGTGGAACTCCTGGTTNAATAATTAGCCAGAGATATAGGTTAAAGAAAACCAAACATCTTAAATTTATTTTTGAATCCGTTAGACTAATTTAAAAATGATTAATTACCTGTGTTAACTCTACCAGCCAGCTCAATAAAGACTTTTAAAACAATTTCGGAGGATAAAGTACCATAATAAAATAATATTGATAAATTATTTGACTAAAACTTTTAATTAAAATAAGAAAAATTTTAAAGATGCAATGATTTGTAAATCAAGAGTTTAAAATCAATTAAGTTATCGTTATTAAAATAAGATTAGCATAACGATTAAAATTTTTTGAATATGGTTTAAATTACAATTGTTATTAAAGACTTATTTGAGAATAGAAAGATCTAACCGAAGATTTGTTTCTAATATGAATAAAATTTATAAAAAAATCGGAAAAAAATTGAGGAAATCAAACAATTAATATCAACTAATAAAAAATAAAACACTTTAATTTAAATTAATCATGTTAGATAATAATCTATAAAGGAATAAAAACTGTAAATCGATCCATAAAAACCTATCAGAAATGTTTCATGTTCAAATGATAAAGGATAATCTTCATTTGGATGTAACACACCAATTTATAGTCCAAATTTTAATCAATAAAAAGGAGCAATGTAAATGTCAAAAAATGAAAAATCTCCTTTGTATAGATTTAAAAAGATAAAATATTTAGGTAGAGGAAATATCAGTGATTGTTATTCAGTAACGTAAATTTTAATGTATTTCTAAAAATAGAGACACAATTACAGGTATGATGGCAGCTTTGAAAATAATATAAAAATCTGTAATCACAAGCAAAGGTATTCAAGGACTTATTAAAACAGAGATTTGTATATAAAGTTATGTCAATCATCCAAATATTTTAAAATGTTATGGAGTAATAAATGATGATAAACAAGTATTTATTTTGTAAATCTTAGATTGCTTTGGTTTTAGAATTGGGAGACATAACCTTATTTAATTATAGGAAGGAGAAAAAATTAAATGAAAAATAAATTATAGATATTATTTATCAGATTTTAAGAGGAGTAAGTTATTTGCATTAATTTGGAATAATACATAGAGATATAAAACCAGAAAATATATTATTATAAGGAGAAGTTGTTAAATTAGCTGATTTAGGGATATGTATAAAAGCTGGAAGTTCTTAATAATTTTGTGGAACTCCTGGTTATATGGCACCAGAAATAACAATGAATAAAAGATATGATAACAAAGTGGATTGTTATAGTATTGGAGTATTAATACATGAATTGTTATTTGGAAAGATTCCTAAAGTAGGTTCAAAAGTTATTGGAGATACTCAATTGATAAAATTAATGAATAGATTGTTGGATGTAGATGCAGGATAGAGATTAAGTTGTAAATAAGCATTAGAATATGAAATGTTTAGATTTTGTGAGAAGAAGATGGCAAAATATTCAGAGATGATAAAAAACACTATCTTTTGGGATTATTGAAATAATAATTATTCAACTCTTTAAGTAAACAACTATGCAAGTAATGTCATCTCTAGCTAAACTATGCCTTTTCCAAGCATTAATAGATTCAGCCATAAGTCTATCTGCAGCTAAATCAATATTTTCTTTTTCAATATAAGGAGTCACTACATTCATTACATCTTCGTTTGAAAGATATTCCCATACTCCATCAGATGCAATAACTATGCATTAATCAAATTATGTTAAAGTGAATTCAAATATTTCTGGATCTGCTGTAACTCCAGCCTATGCACCTACTTTATCACCTAAACTTCTTGTCATTGCTAATCCTGGAGCATCTATATAAGATAACCAAACTCTTTCAGGACCAATAGAATTCCCATAATAATCTTTAATTAATTAATATATATAATATTACCTTTCTAACTCTCAACTCGTCCACCTGCTTAAAGAATTCTTTATTTTTCATCTTCAACATTCGGTTTATGATCTCTTGTTATTTATATTGCTTTCCAATTCCCCTCTTAATTTCTACAAATAATTGCTCGAGAATCACCTACATTAGCTGTCCAAAGTTAATCTTTTTTAATTAGAACAGAAACAGTTGTAGATCCTGACAAAGATGTATCTGTTTCTGAATCCCATATCTCTTTATTTGTTTATTCAAATGCTTTTTAAATAATCTTATTTTTATTATCCTCTTTATTTATTAAGGATTCGAGATGTTTTGGTAATGCTTGCTTAATAAATTGAGAAACTAAATGACCATTAGAACCATGACCATCACATACTCCAAACATATTATAACCTAAACTTACTTATTTTGAAGAAATTTACCTCTCTAAACAATTTGGTAAAACGATAGCAGAATCTTAATTAGTTTTTGATGTCTTATTTGCTAAACATCCAGCTTTTGTTTTAAATGCATATTATCCCCCATTCCATGTTCTTGCCATCAATCTTTTTTTATTTAATGATAATTATCTCTCTGGACTTTATTATCTTCTTTCAGGAGTCACACTATTGTAATGAATTATTGCATCTTCTAATCTGTTTTTTAATTTCTTTCAATATTTACTTCATTTGTTTTGGCACTTCACTTTTTGCTTCTAATTTTGGTAATCTATTGTGAGGCTTAGTTCCGTTTGATAGATTCAGCAATTCTAAATTAATTAAATTCTATACTTTGATCACTTTATAAATCTGCTTTTTTTAAATTAGGCAAACTAGGAAGAGATACTTTTTAGTTTAATTTTGGTTCAAAGTCATCATTTTTATAACGACGCTGCATGTTTCCTTTCAAAGTTCTAATTATTTTGACATTATTACCTATGGATTTCTAATTGGTTCTCAATCGAAGTATGTTTTGGAGGTTTGAAATCTAAAATAAGAATTTTTAAATTGATTAATATAAAGGTATTATTGATGAATCATATGTTGTCATTAGTACCTGATATATCTGGAACTTTTTTATTACTGTTGCTCATCTAAATTATTAAATTAAATAAAAAATTATAAATATACTATTCATTTCGTTAATTAACAGTATCATAAATCTTTCATTATCCTTATATAATTTCTTAAAATCTGAATTTTAATTTAGTAATTAAAATCTAAAAACCAGATCATTAAAAATAATAGTTGATTTATTTTTATAAAAAATTAATTTTATAATCTTATTGATTTGAAAAATTCTATAAATTAACAAGAAAATAATTTATTATCTTCTCTATATCATATTGATATATTTTTAATATATTTTTTAATCTGTTATACATAAAATTGATCATTTTTGCTTCGTCCCTTATTATTTTAATCAGTCATACCCATATAATTACAAAAAAATATTCATATGTAAAAATATAAAAAAATGTAGTTTTAAATATTCATTTTATTTATAAATGAAAAATATTTTATTATCTTTATGATGTTAGTAATATTTTAAACTTCTAATCGACATTATATTACTTAATTGTATCATATAATAAGAGACAAATTCAAGATTGTTTAGTATTTAGGATCAATAAAATGAGAGTCTTTCAAATCAATTTCTTTTTTTTTTACAAATATTCTAATAAATTAAAAAAATTGTCTCCTATTTCATTATTATCTTAAAAAATTTATTTATATTTGATAAATAACTAAGTAAATTATTTAAATGAAATATTTTTAACTGAATAACAATTAAAATTAATAGATATTTATATATAATAAACCTAACATTAATTTTATTTAAAACTATGAATGCAATAATTTATCCAATAATGCCCTCAATAACTAAGTTTGAAGGATTCATTGTTTGTTATAATAATACAAAATAACTAATTTCAGTTTCATTAAAAGAACTTTAGTTAAACTTTAGAAGGGAGAATGCAATAAAGCAATTAGAATAATAACAACTATAAAAATAGCTTCCAGAAAATAAATAAGATTGTAGGTAAGAATAATATCATTCACAAGTAGAAAATCCTTAATAACTTATATTTATAGACAATTAGCAAAACTCCCATTAAATATTGGGTTAATAAAATTTTCAATTTTGTTAAGCAAACTATTATAATGTAAGCTATAATCAAGTAAATTATGAAGAGAAAAGTTAAGAAGTCATAGAAAATAAGGAGAACTATAGTTATTGTTCCACACCAAAATTTGATGATATAATCAGCAGATTTTAAATGGAACCTAATAATTATAAAATACAGACTAGTAAGAAGAAAAAGAGTTTTTAAAAAGGATTATTTTTTACTTTTTAGAAGGAAGAATCTCATTAATATAAGGAAAGAATAAAAAGGGAAAGTTTTTAATAGATTTATTCTTCTTAAAAGAAAGGGAACTAATTTACAATATCTATTCCAAAAAATAATTAATCATTCTAGAGCGATTTTTATTCATTAGGATTCAAAAAACTGAAAGAATAAACAATATAAGATTTTTTAAAGAAAATATTAAATTATTTTACTCAAAGTATTAAGATATATCAATGTAATGAAAAATTAGGTATGAAAACTTAACTTTAAAACGCATAATTATTGAAAGAATTAATAATTTTAGAAGGAACAGAATTTAAAATAATTGATATCGCTTCAGATCAAGTTCAGGGGATAGACTAGGTTAAATTTGAATATGGCGAAGTCGAGTTTAATCATTAAGATAATATAGATTATTTATAATTATGTAAATTCAAGCAAGATTGTGTTGAAATACATGAATCTATTTTGAAAGATGTAGAAAGAATTACATTTTACAATTTTGGAGAGTCTAGTCAAAAAGCAAGTGCATTAAAAAAACAAGATTTTGATGAATTTGTTGGATGGGTGAAATGTTGGTGTGTTTAGAATAATTTTGATATTCTTCATATTGGAACTCATTTGACAGTTCGTTTAATTTGATATCTAATAATAATATATTTAAATTATAAAAATGAATATGTGTTGTGGAAATGGAAAAAAAGCAAAGACTTTAGAAATTATTATAGAGGATCATGAAAATGAAAGATTTTACTTGAATGTAGATCTTTAAGATAAGATTAGAGAAGTGAAATAAAAAATAGATGTAAAAACAATTGACCCTGAAAAATCATAACTATATTTTTAGAGAAAGAAACTTGAAAATAGTTGGACAGTTGAAGAATGTGGATTGAAAAATCAATGTAAACTATATTTGCTCTATGGACAAAATATCAAAGCTTGAATTATTTTTGATATTTTAAGACATTATAATATTCAATAAAAATTTTTCTTGAATGTATTAGTCAAAAAAATGGTTTATCTTAATTAATAAATATAAGACAAAGATGCTCATTTGTTATATTTAAAATCAAGAAGGTTCTTCATCATAAAGTTATTTAATTCTTTATTATTATAACTGCCATTTAAGCTACAAATTTTCACAAATTAGTTCAAAATATGACTTTCGATGGAATTCTATTATTTATTTTTATTATTACATATTTATTATTAATCGCAAACCCAAATTACTAAGGGAGATTATTTACAATTAAAGTATGTATTGAAATCAAGAGTATTTGAGTCATTTTCATAAATGAAAATAGCATCTAGTTCAACATTCTTTATCATTCTTTTTCCTGTTATGCTATTTTTCATTTCAATTTTCCCTTTAATAAAAGTGATTGGTTTAGCTTTATCTGTTATATTGTCATTAAATTTCTTAAAGAACAATTCGATTGGAAACAAAAAGGATTCTCCTATTTCTAAATTAGGTATTGTAATTTGAAATTAATGTTAATGTTGTAATTCAATCCATCCTTCAGTATGTATCTCTTTAATTAAAATATCTTCAAAAGGAATATTTTATAAATTGGTAGAGATTGTTATTGTTACATCATCCCATAAATTGAATGGAAAATTGGCAAATGCTTCTTCCAAACATTTAAATATTTATTATTCATCAGTTATTATAAAGTGTTTTCCAAATCTTAGATTCGTTATTGATTCTAATCTTTTATTAGCATTTGAATCACTGAATCCAAATGAATCAATAGTAAAAACATCATAATTATATTCTAATTATTTTCTAATCTTTATGAGTGCTATCTCATCTTAACCATCTGAGAAAATCAAAATTCTTGCCCAATTGTTTTTGTTTTTTCTTTAATTTATAACATCAAAAGCAACTTCAGTTCCTTTCCATAACTAAGTTGTTCCTATACATTATAAATCATTAATAACAAATGCAAAATATTCTTGAGTTTCCGATGTTACTTTTTATAAACCTGTTAAAAGTTTACCTTCGTTGTTGAAACTAATCAAACATAATCTATCCTATTCTCTCAAATTACTAAGGATTGTATGCAAAATTTATTTTACATATTCAATTTTTTATCCTTACATACTATTGCTAATGTCAATTAAACAAAACTTATATTGATGAATATATTACTAGATCTACACCAATCTAATCCAATTCTTCTAGAGTTTTTGTTCTTAATTATAAAACAATAGGTATAGTTTGTTAGGTCAAATTTAAAATATGAGACCCTGGGTTAACAGAAAACATGTCAAATTATATATCATCATCAAGAGGTTATTTATTAATAGAACTTCTGCTTGGAATGCTTTATTAAGTTCTTTGATTGAATCTATGTTTAGATTCGCTTTAACTATTTTTTAGATCATTATTTTCTTAAGGTTATGTTTTGACTTTTTGATTAAGATTATGCATAGTATTTGATTTTTAGATAGGCTTTTTCTTTTTTTGTTGGAATGAAAATGAAGATGATGATCCTCCATCAGTTTCAAGTAGACCATAACTTCTCCATTTTGAGATATTGTGATCTTAACTTGAAGCACTCCTATGTGTTATTGACTTTATATTTACTCTGAAGAAGGAATTTACATATATATAAAATATAGTTAATAATTATCACGGTTTGAATTTCTTTGAATATTAGACATCATTTATTTCAATTTTAAAATTGAGATTGTTCATCTTACAATTAAATTCCAGCTGAATAAAGTTTTGTATTGATTCCTTATTAATTGTAATTATTAGAAATAATCTAATACATTTATTTACTTCCAAATCTATTGAAATATTCTTTTTTAGCTGCTTGCTTAGATCAGATAAAATACTCCTGGACTTTTTCTGATAGTTGTTGATTTTCCTCTACTTTAGAAATGAGAGAATCAATATAATTAATAGCTTAAGAATTTTATCATTTCTGCAAAGGATCTTATCTTTAATCATCTCTGCTGATTCTACTCTAAATACTTAACTCTGTAACAATTATTTATTAATCTTATTATTAAATGATAGTTTAATTTTTCTCAATAAATTTCAAATACAATTAAGCCTATTTTAAAATAGTTTCTCTAGTCTAAGAATTAGTGATTTGAGCTTCAGCTGAAATTCTGATTTTATCTCTAAGCTGTTTGTTATAATTATTATTTATATAATTGTTTGACTTTTTTGTATCATGTTTTCCATTCATTATACAAATATCAAAATAATCAAATTCTTCTTTATCTTGTTAATTGTTTTGAACCATGGTTTCGAAGATCTGTGCTAATTGATTAAGTATATAGATTTCATTTAAATTTTATCAAGATATTTATATAATTTTATTATGATTTTATTATTGAATATCACTTCTCTCAAAAGACATTGCAAGCTTCACAACCTCCTGTCTTTGTTTGTACAATTTCTGTTGGTGGTTACTATTACCTAAAATTTTAATATAAAGCTAATTTTACAAATCTATCTATTATTCTGGCAATGTTTATTTAACTTCAATAACCTTTTGTTATTCTTAAATTTACTATTGTTCTTCTTCAACAACTACCTATTTAATTTCTTATTATTAATTCTCTTAAACATCAATATTTTCATGTTATATGGTTTAAACAATTTAAGGGACATATTACTAAAAATAGATTAAGAAATAAAACTTGATTATAACTTTTAGAGAAATCTAAATTACTAAAGCTCGATTCTATTTGTTCTGTAAATTTATCATTTAAAATCTATGCTTATTGATAGCTATGTATTTTCTTGATCATAGCATCATGCATAAATTAATAGCCCTTATGAATTGTATCTAAAAAGTTTATTCTATCCTATAAAATTTTAGCTTTATCTTAATTCTTGTTAGTATCTGATTAAATTTATTACTTATCAAGAGCAAGCTAGAATAAATTAAAAATATACTTTTTATAACAACTTTTCATTTTCATGAATCTCTTTGGATTTCTTTTCTACTTAAATCATTAAATCCACAATTTTAAATATGATATTGATCTAAGCTAATATTGGTGGAGTTAGAATATTAGAAGCTATTATTTGTTCTTTTTATTTCAATAAATTTTATGTTCTTTCAAATTCATCTTTTTTCATATCAACCGCTTTCACTCTTCCTAATCTTTCTTTAAAGTCTTAAGATCCTTCAGGTTTTTCAAATACTTATTCCTTAAAATAGATTAAATATAAATTTACTTTGAAATTGTTCCAATAATAACTTGAGGCTGGTTCTTTATAAATAACAACCAAAGTCCAAATCCATAATTCATTAACAGGACTTTCTTTATCTTTATTCTTAATATTTAATTACTCTATCAAATATAGATTTCACTTACTTAAATCATTAATATTCAAACTATTAGCATCATCCTATCTCATTTTATTTATGCTCATGATTTCTTTTTTAGCAACTTAAATCTTATTTTGAAGTTCTTTTTCATCATGTTAAGGTACTATTGCCTATAATTTAGTTATCTCATCATGAGATATTTTTAGCTCTGCTTCAATCTAACAGATATATTTATGATTATTACTGATTATTTTTATTCCCTATTCACTTGTAAATGTTATTATAGTCGATTGCTTTCTGTAGTTAGAGTATCTATAATGTTTTGAAGTGTGCTTCTCTAAATTCTCTTAATATATGTATTACCTCTCCTGCAAAGTATTCTTTATCTTAATGTAAGGAATCTCTAACAAATTTCTCAAGGGCATTCAAACGGTTTGATGTAAACTTTACTGCTGCTGCCTAATCCATGTGTTCAGGATTAACTTCCTTTAGCTACTAAATTTAGAGGTTCTGATTTCATATAAAGACTTTTTACTTTTAGATTATCAAGTTTGCTCATAAATTATTAATATTTATCAATTTAATTAAACCTGAATATTAAGATATCCTCTCATCTCATTATATTAATATCCTTCTATTCTTCATGTTTATGACATCACAACTTTTCATTTAAACTTAGTCATACAAGATTTCTTCTCTCAAATACGTTTTAAATTATTGTTTTCTATATTTAGAATTTTTGATTTCGTTTTACCCTTCTTTTTTTTTTACTAATCCTTTCAACTCAGTACTTACATAATATACAGATCACTTCTCTTTTAAATACTTTCTCTTCAAATTTTTCTTTATCTACAGATCAAACCCTGATTCAAAACAATATAAAAATCTAATACCAAAATTTTTACCATTTAAACACTCTTCATCAATATTACTTATAAAAACACAATGCCTATAAGGTATTCAGTTCATTTATTATGAAGATTTTTACTATTATTTAACTGTAATAACATTATTCTATATTATTGATCGATGGATTTCCATCTGAATTTTAGTAAGGATTATTATATATATCATAAAGCAAAAGAAGTAAAATTATTTATTTCCTATATTTGCCTTAGAAGCATAATACAATTATATAAGTTAAAAACAATTATTTATTTTAAAGAAATTTTAAATTACTGTCTAGATCTTGAAGATATGCCTATGTGTTGTGTTTTACTTATGAAAGAATCAGATTATATTCACATGATTCTTTTATAAAGAACTTTATAAAATTATATTATAGAATTTCTTTATTAATGAGATTTAATTATAATTATTAATACTTATTTGCAACGAGATATAAAAAAAAGCAAACATTATTTTTTATTTGTATTTAGAATATCATAATGATTCATTAATCATTAATGAAATGCTGAAAAGTTCTTTATTGAAAGAGATAAGAATACATAAAATAACTATTATTTCTATCTATATCATTTTGTAATATTTAACAGAGATATTTTATTTTTTCCCATTTATCCTGTTAATAGTCTTCTCCTCTTAATCAAATGTACTGCTAATTACACCTAATCTACAAATAAATATATTTAATATATCACCTGATTTCAAATAATACCATATTAATAAATTTAATATTGGTACTGGAACAATTTGATTATATTAGTTAATGTTAATTTCACAGCAACTCAACAATGATTAAATTGAATTCCATGCTAATGTCAAATTATTATTATGCAAATTTAATGCAGCATAATTAAAATAATTAATTGCTTTAGGACTATAATTTGAAAAGCATGTTGTTTAAATACCTATGACATTTCTACATTAGAATTATAAATTGCTATTTATAAATCTACTTAAGAAATTAGCTACTCCATTTGTATTCAAAAAGTTGCTAGCTTCTTTAATTTTAGAAGTTGATATCTATGCTTCCAAAATGTATTGTATTATTGTATATTTATTATTATCAGATAAATTATACTCTAATGCTTCTTTACCCTACTGTAAGGCTAAGTTACAATCTCCTCTGCAAAGTAATGCATAAGTTAAAAATACAATAGAAGATTCAAATAATTATGAACCTGCAATTTGTAATTAATCTTAATCTAAGAGTATTATTTCTTCCCTTTTCTCCTTTTTAGATAAAATAATAGCATTGCGGAAAGATCTTTAATAGATTTTATTTAAAAATACTTTATAGCATTATTTAACAATTCTTTCTAAGCTTTTGGTTACACAAATTTATTTTCCTCACTTTTTTATTCAATTTTATAGAATTAATCCTAATTTTCTTCATCAATATCACTATAAATTTCTCTGCTTTAAAGAATTATTTTCTTTCCTTCCTCTTAAATATTTATTTAGGAATGCTCTTATTATATTTCATAAATCTCATTCTTGTCAGGTATAGATTCATGATATAATTATATATAACATACACCTCTATTATACCAAAATTTAGCACTTTAATTACAAGGTTCTAATAATTAATTATATATAATTAGTGCTTTTTAATATTTTAAATCCATAAATAAAGCATCAGCTAAATTTTGATAGATTGAAAATTATCGTTATTTAATATTTGTCAAAATTATATTCTCATAAAGATTGACTTATTATAACACTGATTTAATTTAATTGATTGCTTTTTGGAAATATACAGCAGCTAAAGCATATTTACCAATTTTAGCATGAACGCAACCTAAATTATTATAAATTTAAGCCAAATATAGATATTATTTACTTTAAATAAAATCTAAGTTTTATTAATTTTATATTTCTGAATATGGATTTATCATTTTGATACATTTAACAATATTATCATTTAGTGTAAGTTATTTTTAAGCTTTCATTAATTTAAAAATCATTTATGAATGCAATTTTAAGTATGGTTAAATTTCATTTGAAAATTATGGTACTTAAAATTATTAAATACCTAATTATTAATCCAATTAAAATATGTAATTTTTTAAAGATTATTCTAAATTAGACAATTATTTTTTCCAATCCTTAGAATTTGAAAGCATATAAAATCGAAATTTTATTAAATTCAATATGAATAAGAATTCTTCTTTACTAAATGTATTAGGATGTGAATCAGGATAAGGTAGATCAGAACCCATTAATAATGATGTATAAGTTGATTGTTATTATTATTATTAATCATCCATTTGATTTGATTTGTTAACCTTTTATTATAAAGATTTTAATGTGTCTTCTTATGATAGTTTTTTATACAATTCACTTGCGTAAACATATTCTTATAATTAAAATGAGGTTTCTACTAATAGCAAATGTACCTTAATATTTAAGTATATATCTAGATTGTAGTTATCTTTCAATTATTTCAATAGGTTATGAGTCTATCTAACTTTACCACTTAAAAAAAGCATTATTGCTTTATTAAATTACAAAATACTATCATCTTCTTATTTTTTTTCTAATAAAATAAAATAAACTAAAATATTTACTTTTTTAAGCTGATGGCTTTTTAATTTCATCAATAATTTCATCAAGTTTTGTAATACAAGCATTTGCATCTTTATTTATATTATATTCACAAAGGATGATATTTTCATTAATTTATACCATTGATTGATTTTGATCAGATTATTCTTTTAATTGTTTAAATTTCTATAATTCCCTATACTTAAATAGTATATTACTCCATTGATTCCTTGTAATGACCCTGTCCAAAATGTTTAAAGGAATTTTATAAGATGGTAAATGACTATGCCATAAATTATAAACAAAATATTTCAATTTTACCTTTTATCAAATAAATTTTGAGTTCTAATATATATCCATTTCTTTTGTAACAAATTCAATTAAATAAAGTGTATGTTTCTTAAAAGAAAGCTATAATTCAATGTTTATGGAAATAGGAACTATAATTAATAAAAATTTGAAATATATTCCTCAATCATTAATTTGAATAAGTAAATTTATAAGATAACTAGATTTATTATTCTAGCAGTTGAAAAATAATAATAGTATTAAGAATTTATAAATGTTTAAGAAATGAAATTAAAAGGAATATTCATATTTATTTTTATTATATTATGAATTCATCATCTTCATGATATCTCACATCATTTGTTAAGGTTATTCAAATTATCCTTTAACCACTCTAGGTACTTCTAATTTAACTTCAATAACTCTTTTAATCAACATATCAACAACAGCTAACTTATTGGCTTCATAATCAGCATAAATCTTATCTATTTCAGCTTTTGTTCTTCTCTCTAATTCTTCTTCTTCTTTTGTTGATCCAAAACGCTATTTGTCGAAATTTTTAATTTACTCTTAATATTTCTTAATTGTATCTAGTTTCTTCTTCTCTGCGGAATACGGCAATTTCTTAATCAGCTGCAACTTTAGCTTCCTTTATTTTCTTTTCTCTTTCTTTCTAAGCATTCTTAATTATAGCATTTGCTTCTTCTTCTGCTTTAAGTAATTCATCAACAGCCCAATTTTCTCTTCCAGAATCAGCCATTTATGTATAATATAATTTATTTATTAAATGATTTAATTAAACATCATATTCTTATATTATTTTATCATTCATAATTCTATACCTATTCAACTTTTATTTCATCAATAATTATTGCATTTTGTAAACATTCTTAATTGTTCTCCAAAATTATTTATTATTTATCTTTAGTTTAAAAAGTAATTCTCATTTCTTCTGATAATTTTATCGATTGAATACTAAAAGTTTATAACTTTTCATTATCACCAATATTTCCTTAGCAAATTTAAATAGAAGATCCATTGTAATAACATTAATCAAACACTTTAAAACATAACCCATTATTTTAATTTTCTAGTAATTCAATTTTAGGAATATTCGCCGTCTCTTATTATTATTATTATTCTTCTTAATTTAAAAATCCCTCTTCATAAATTTCTTCAAAGTTTTTTGAATTTAATTATATAAATGTAACATCTGTATCTTTTGGAATAGGTGTACATTAATATTTTTTTTAATCAATTTCCTTTGCTTTTTCAACAACAGAAATTATTTAATCAAAAAGTTCTTATGGACCTTTATTGGTAATAATCATAAAATAATATATTGTTTTAACATTCTGTATATTATTTAACTCATCATACACTAATAATTTATTTAATATTAAATACTTTCAGGTGTTTAGGATCTAAATTTTCTTTTAATTCCATTAGAGGTTGGTTCAATTATTAAAGCACTATAAAGTTTAGAATTTCCTATTTTAATAGCTTAAAATGCTCCACTATATCCTTATGAATGAAAATCATAATCTTGTATATTACATTTTAATGCTAATTAAGCCGTTATAGAAACAAATTTTTAATTTTTAGGTGTGATTGTTGTCAAAAGCATTCCATTATTTGATTTATCTAAATATCTAAAATTTTTATCTGTTTAAAGGAATGGAACTATAAAAATAATAAATAATATTTACTTTTATTAAATAATATTTTATTTTCACCTCCTTAAGAATAAGTACATTATTTTTTAGAACATTAAATTTTATTAGCTGGTAAATCAGCTAAAAGTTATCCCAATTATTCTAAAGTAGGTGGCTTACAAAAGAATTCATCACACTTTTCTAAGGATTATCATTTTCTTAATACTTCCATTTTAAATTTCATCTAATATTGATTTCACACCTTCAAGAAATTTTTCATCAGCTGTAAAATCTTAAAAAGTTCCAGTCTCCAATGTAGCAAATACAATATTTACAAATTTCTTTGAAAATTATAAACCTGTGAACTTTTGTATAATAGGATATATTTACTGATTGCATAGTTTCTTTTTCTTCTTTAAATAGTTCTCTTTTCATTTCTTTTTTATCACTCATTGTTATTTAATGAATTGCATATTTTTTCTATCCTTCTATAATTGTTTTTAAATAGAAAACCTATGGTATCTATGCCACTTTATAACTTCTTTTTAAACTTGTCTTAATATATGATTATATTATGTTTTCTTAGGATTTCTCAATCACAAAAATATAAATTCCATTTTAAACGGAGCTATAATGAATAGAATTAGTTCCAAAATAATCCTTTCCTTCTTTTAAACTATCCATAGTCTATTTATGTGTTTTATGAGATAGTCTAACATCCCCATCAAATGTTATATATCGTTCTTTGCTTGTATCTATTGTTAAAGGATCTCCTCCAATTAATCCAATTAATTCAATATTTGCACAGTTATATATTTTACCTTACTCACCATCTGCTAAGAGTTCTGCAATTCCTATTTCAAATACAAATAATAACAATGTTAGAGCCGTTTTAATTATTTTCATTTTATTATAATATTTTTACTAGAATTCTAATTTTACATATTTTAAAAAAATTCATACTCAAACATAAGGATTTTAAAAATATACTACATATATTACTTATAAAATAACTCTTAGATTTTATCAAACAATTTTATTTATATCGAAGAAATCATTTTAGTTACTTATTTCATCAGGAATCTTCTCACTACATTAAATTTGAGTTTTCTCTTCAACTGATAAAATATTCACATCTTCATCATTTAATAATAATTAATTACCCTCTATCCTTTAAGTATAATCTGATTTGGAATTTGAATCTTATAAACATTCTAATTATTGAAGAAAACCAATTTTAATTCCTATTGAATGGGATTTCCTTATATCATCTCTAGAATGAATTGATCTTAATAAGAAATATATACGAGATATTTCATATAAAAGATTTAAATAACTCAATTTAATTTATGCTTTTTCATTTACTTTCTAATAAAAAGTTTGGAATTAATTAATATCCACATTCTTTTCATCAATTAAAACTTTTTATATCTTAAATTTCCAATTTCTCAAAATTTTGATATTTTTAAATTGAGGATAATATATCCTTATAATAGAATGAATAAGATTCTCTTATAAGAAATGTTAATTCAGCAAAATAATGATATATTTAATCATAAACAATAATGAAACAATTGAACCAATATTTGCTAATAAATCTCCTGCATGAGGATATTCAAAAATACTTTTAATTTAATTGCCTTACATAGAAATATATACAACTCCAACTGAATCATTACCATAAGCTTATTTACAGTAATTAAAAGAATTTGTTTAAGTTTGTATAAATGCCCCATTTATATATTCTTTAGTTTTAGATTATCCAAAAAGAAAATAATCTCTAATCTCATAAAAATTGCTTTATAGAAAAATATTTAAAGTATAACAGTTTGCTTATTCTACTTAAAAATAGTATTCTTATGTACTAATCTTTGTTTAACCATTATTAGAATCTATTGATTTATAAGTTACTTCTACAGTTATTACATTAAATGGCTATGAAAAAAATTAATCAAATTATTCTTCGCTAGCACATTATTCTCCATCTTCTAAATATTCATCTTAACATATTATAAATAAAAGAGTAGCATCGGATGAAATAAATACATTTTCATTTTAATATTATTCACCAAAGTTTAACTTAGGAATCAAATATTTATTTCCGTCTGATGTTCTCTCAGTTGACATTTTTATTACACTACTTTTAGTTGATCCATCATAATTTGAATATTACATTATTGGTAATAGTACCTTTTCTTCAAAAGGATCTACAAAACTCTAATCATATTTCCAGAAATATATTTTTAAAATATCATAGTTGAAATCAATCTATGTAAAATCAGAAACATATAAAGAATTTGATATTTTTGGGCTAAATTGATTTGTTTACCATAAGTATATTATCCAAATTGCGTAAGACAAACTTGCTGTAAATATTACCAAAGTTATTAATCCACCTATTGCACTTCGATAAAGGTGTTATTTTTAATTTATTTATTGGAAAAGAGGTGTTCCAAAGAAATCTGCATTACGTAGAAAATTACTAGCAATTTTCATTATATCTCTAATTAATTAATTGATGAAAATCGTTAACTATTCTAAATCTTTTGGTTTTTGTAGCATTTCGTATACAATGAATTAAATTAAGTTTTTTGTAACTTGACCTTTTCAAAGAGTTGCATATTTTAAACTTTAATATATTTAAATAGACAAACTAAAATATTCAAGGATTTAATTTATACTCATTTTAATATCATTACTCTCTACTGAAATATAAAATGAAAATTCATATATTTTTATTGTTTATCACAAGATTTACTAATCCTAAACATCTAAATTTTAAAATAATTTTCAAAAATAGAATCATTAATATCACTTAATTTTAAATGATTATTGAATCTATTTCCAAAACTACTGTGGCTTATAATTTATAATTTCGTTTATGCTTAAACCTTATTATTTTTTTATTATTTGAGATATTTGACTTTAAATCATTAATATTTGATGTATAAAATTATATATCTATATTTATTATTAATTCAGATTCAAATAATTATTTATTTAAAAGATCATATAAAATAAATATTGATTAATAACTTTCTTTATATTATTGTATTCTATTTTTAATTAAATCAAGGAGTTACAAACATGAATCCAAAAATTTTTTTTAGGTTTTTCATATTTTTCTTAGAATATATTTAAACAAATAAACTATTCTATCAATATTAAAAAGACTATTATCTCTAACTTAAATAAATCCTATTATTGAAAAATTTAGGAGCAATTTAAAAATTATTATTTTAATTTCAGCTCAATGAATTTTGAGGAATTTATATTAAATCTTATTATCTATTGCTCTATTCTAATATAAGCATTGTAGATATTAATAAAATTTCATTAAATAGAAATAGCCTAAATTACATTATTCAGAATGGAAAAAATATTATATTTGATAAAAATTCATCCATTTAAAAAATTATAATTTAGAATAGGATAAAAATATTTTATTATAAGTTTAAATATAAAAACCTGGAGGTGTTTTAAAGATATTGATAAAATAAATATGATGAATTTGAAGTAAAGAAGTTTATTATTGAATATAATTATTTGTTTGTTCAGAAAAATTATATAATGAAACAATTGATTCCAAGTCATAAAACTTAATCCCTTATAAGAATCACATAGACAGTATACCCAAAATAATCACCAGTAAAGGGAAGGTCGAATTAAAGAAATCAGAGTTTGCCTGGATTTCCAACCTAATAGATTGATAAGGAAGATGATGAAGAAGTATCTAGTATGTTAATTTAGACAAAAGAAATAAATAAATTAGTACAAGATTAAGAACTGTGTTCTTTAGAGTAAATATAAGATAAAGGAAGATCATTATTAATAGATAATCAGCATTAAGTATTTGATAATCATTTGCAACTGATTAAACCTAATCTTAATAATGCTAGTGAGTAAGGTTTAAGAAGGTATTATTTGAAGTCAGAACGCTATAAAGAAATGTAGCAATTTTATCATGTTGATAAAAATATATATGGAAGAATGAGTGAAAAGATATAAACAGAGAGATTGATGCCTAGAACACTAAAATTATTAGCTGATTCACCTGATAAATTAGTAGCAAATAATATATTTGGAAGTGACAAATATGTATAATTATTTGCTGAAGGTATAAGCAGCTCTCATTTTAATAATTTAAAGAGATTATAATTAAGAAATAATAAGCTAAATAATAATCGAACTTGTTTCTTAACATAGAGACTTCCTAGTTCTATAATAGAATTAGATTTCAGTAATAATAAAATTGGCACATCAGGAATTTAAAGCATTTGTAATTATATATCTTCTAGAAATTATAATATTCAGCATTTAAATTTAGAGGGTAACAATCTAAAAGATCTTGCAGTTTTAACAATTCTAAAAACTTTGAATGATAGCAAATCAATTAGAGTTTTAAAGCTGTCTAAGAATTAGATAACTGATATACCAATGGAAGCATTAGGATAATTACTCAAGAAGGTATTGAATCAGTCATATAACAGAATAATTCTTTATAAGAAGTATACTTACACTTCAACTTGATTAAAAATCCTGGAGGGTTGACAATTATGAAAGGTTTGATAAAGAATTAATTTTTAAAGGTTTTAGATCTCTCATTTAATAAATTAGGATAAAACTAAGAATTTGTATCAGCATTATCTGAGTAATATTTATATATTATTTTAGTGTTTTAATTAAACCTCATCCTGAATTAACCCATTTAGACTTATCATTTAATAGATTTAATGATGATGATGCTATGGTCATACATAAAGCCCTTATATATAATTAATAATTATTTGGGTTCCATTTTTCTGGCAATCCTCATAATTATTATGTAAATCCCAGATCATTTTTAGTGAAGGAAGTAATGTATGATGAAAATAAATCAGATCCTAAGCTTTTTAAGAGAATTAATAGTGTAAACTGTATAAATACCAAAACTAAAGAAAATTGTTGGATTTGTGAAGGTTGGGTAGAAATAGGATTTCATTACTCAGGTATTGAATATTAACATCCAATATTTTTACATCTGGATTTTGAATAGTATAGGCCAATCTTAATGAATTAATAGACTAATAGCTATTATCTTTAAAGAATGTGTCCACCAAATAAAAAAATTCATTACTATTTTAGCAATCCAATTTATGATGTAAGATTTGTAGCTAAAGATCAAAAGACCTTAACTCTTGATATTAATGAAGAAATTAGAAAAAAAGGTATAGAACTACAATATGCTGATGGTTCATCAGTTTTAGTGTAATTATCTATTGTTAATTATATTCATTCAGAATAGAATGGTAATATTATTGATTCTACTCGTCATTATATGGCTAATATTACATGTAGACCTAGAGAATCAGAATCCATTATTGATATTGAT
Organism: Paramecium sonneborni; assembly: GCA_905182985.1. Taxonomy (NCBI): domain Eukaryota; phylum Ciliophora; class Oligohymenophorea; order Peniculida; family Parameciidae; genus Paramecium; species Paramecium sonneborni. The sequence goes on along the minus strand of CAJJDN010000034.1, from coordinate 521,988 downwards.
TTAAATAAAGCTAAAAAAAGAGTTTGGTCTTATGAAAATTCAATTTTTAAAGATTTCCAACCAGATACGGAAGGGCATCTTTTAGATTGCTTTGAATTTGACTTTGAATGTGGAAAATTAATTAAACATTTACAAAACTAATAGGAAATAGATTAATTAAAAAATAAAATGAAAAAGATATACAAATACATTATTGGTTGTTATCATTATTTTTGTGCTAAGACCCTAAATTATGATATACCATGCATAAATTTATAAAGTTTTTTGGATTTTATTTCTTAGACAAGTATCTTAGAGAAATCGTTGATGAATTCCTTAGATCTTTAATTAGCATTCTTATCTAGTTATGTAGTAATGAAATAGAACAATTATATTCACATATAGGAAAAATGTTTAGTTAGATTTTAATTTGTTGAAATAATAGTAAGGTTGGCTAAAGAATAATATATTAGAACAGGATTAGCTAATAATATGGCAGAGGCCTTAGAAATGTTATTTGAATAAGATGAAGTATTGTAGTTTATGTAAAGATTTGGAATTTCTTAAGATTGGAGAGATACACGTTATTGGACTGAATTAATGGATTATACAATTAGAATTAAGATGCCTATTCTTAATATACTATATGAGAATGCTTGTAAATAAACAATGAAACATGGAAATAAATTTGTAACATTGGCAGATTTTAAGTTATTTGTGGATCAATTTGAATTATAAAAATACATATCTGAAAAAGAACTATATTTGATATTTCTTTAGAGTATGTAAACCTAAAGAGATGAGTTAAGAGAATCTAAATTCTTAAAGATGGAATTGTTAGAATTTATAGAAGCCATTACAAGATTAGCAGAAAGAATATCACCAGTTACTCCAATGTATGCTAAGAAACATAGTAATTTAATAAATGATGTTTCACGAAGAACTTTTCCTTTATTTGTAAAGTTTGAAGGCATGATCATTGTAATGTATCAAAAGTTGAAATCTCTGTTTATTGAAATACCAAATGTAGAAAAAGAAATAATCTATAAAACAGTTATAAAGACAGAGAAAGCAAGAAAGCTAGGAATTTATGGTATAAAATTAGTATAATCATTAAATAGAGGAAGACAATAGTTCTGATGAAGAGAAAATTAAATCCATTAAAAATTTAAATCTTCTTCCAGATGAAGGATTATTACCTCCAGGATAATAATCTGTTGGATGGAACAAACTTAGATAATGGGCTTAAAAATAAAAGAGAATTTCTATGGAATCTGCAAACATTTTAGAATAATTAGAAAGATATTAAGTTTAAGAGGATGAAATGTTTTAAAAATAAGGTGATGCTATTTCTGGATATGATAAATATAAGATTACTTAAGAAAAAAAGAAAAGAGAAGAATATAAAAAAACAATCCTATACTAAGATCCTTAATTCAAATTCGAACAGGAATTGTCTAATTGAAAATATACTTTTTTATTAAATATTTATGATTAGAAGATAAAATTCCCTACCCGAAATCCTCTCAATTATTTAAGAAAAAAAGAAGGCTGGCCTTTAATAATAGCAATCTCTCTAAGTTCCAGAATAAGAACCATAACCAGTATTCAAATATGTCTTACATGAACATCAGGAAAGAATTCAATTAGCCAAAATGTTTTACAAAAATCTAAAGAAAAGATCAATAGCTAGAAATGTTAATCAAATTAAAAGTATGGCAAATCTCAATGGATTTTAATTAAAACAAGGTCAAGTTGTTAGATAGAAACTTTATGTTGAATAAAATTAAATGCAAGAGTAATAATTTACATTATATAGAAATCCTTAAATATATTTATGTCCTACCTAAAAGATAATTTAATAAAAGTCGAGTCCTATTAAAACTAATTAAAGAACTTCTCCATTACAAAGATCAAGAGCAATTACTACTAAATCTAGTTTCCATCTTAAAAGTATGGATCTAACAAAAAATGAAAGTATGATCTCTGTAAAACAATGTAAAGAAGGAAAACCAACAGTTAAATCTAGATAAGTTGATGAAGTTAAAGGTTAAGCTAAATTATTCACTATAGTGTATAAATCATTGAAATTTCAAAGTTGATTGTATTAAATATTTACAGAATCACTTTTCATTTCTAAGATTTTAATTATTTCAATCATTAAATTGCTTTGAACCTTCAAATTTAGATGTTTAAAAATATTTTAAACTATTTATTCATCGAAAATAAAATTAAATTTATTCTATTCATAATATATTAAGATTTAAATAGTTAATAAAACAATATTAATTATTAATTAAAAATTTCATTATCTTTTAAGATTGGTTTTGGTAATTTGATTGAAATGGTACCAACTTAAAAATGTAAATAATATAAAGAAATTTATTTAATGTCTTTTTCTTTTTAGTTACTAACTTAAATGAGCGTAAATGAAATTAATCACTTTAGAAAATAGAATTAAATATATTAAAAGAGTCTCTAAAATAATAGATAAATTATAATAAAAATAATTTCCGAGTAGAGCTTGAAAAAAGAGGTTAGAAATGAATTTATGAATAAATGAGATAAAAATTATTTAAATATGTAATAAAAATATTTGAATAGAATGTAATTTTAATGATATAGCTACTCAATCATTTTCCCAAAATTAATCATCTCCTAAACTTCCTACTAGTTGTAAGAAGGAGAATTTAGGTACTTCCATACATGGTAAATCTTTTTCGATTCTGATTGATAATCCTTTAAGGTTTTCTTCATTATAAACTTTAAGAACTTTTCCATCTGGTACTTTGAAACTTTTAACCTAGAATATGTAATATGATTACTGGTTTATTCCATCCATCTTTAGGGAATGACATTTTTCTATCACAAACAGTGAATGAATCTCCTTAATAGTTACATGATTCCCAAACTTAAGCACAATCAGGATCAGAAACACCAGCATCAGGTTTAGGAACATAAACAAACCATTAAATAGAACCTTCCATTAATTATGAATTCTACCCTAGATTAATATAATAATATATAGAATTACATGTTCCAATTTCAACTGAGATTTAATCTTTAACAAGTAAATAATTTTTAGTTAAAAATCTGCAGAAAGCACCATAATTATAATATAAACCATTGATTCCATATAATGAATATCTAGGTGTTTTAAGGAAATCTTTATCAGTAATTTTGTCATCATATTTTTAAACTCTTTCTGATTCAGGATTGATAATATTTAATGGATCTTTAGCTCCTGTAGTTTTATGATTAATAGTTCCAACTAATAAGGTATCTTTTTCACCTATAATCATATTAACTCTAATGAATTCTAAAGTTCCTCTTACTCCAACAGTAATTTTAATTTATGTAGATGTTTTAGTAGTACCTACATTTTCAGCAGTAATTTTAGGCCATGCTTCAACCATTTTGAGACCTAAAATGAATAAAGCAATATTAGGTGGAGTTTTAAGTGACCAATTTTCTGGGAATGTTACTTCTAATCTTTATATTCTAGTGGCACCCTCTTTATTTGATTTAACAGTTGGTAAATTATTAGTTTGCAATTCATATGTATAGATATTACTATCTAAAATAGCTGCCCATGAAACATCAAAACCAAAGATTGTAGCAGGTGTCAATGCAACATATGTAATAGTAAATCCAACTGTATTAACAGATGTCAATTAAATATCGAAACCTTATGGTAAACCATCTCCAAAATCATATTTAATTGGTGCTAATATTACTGTAGGTGTTGATTTGAAAGGTTTATTGAATTTGACTAATGTTTAGAAACTTCTTCCCACTCTAATCAATGTATATAAGGATGAATTACTCAACACTTTATTATAAAGCATGATAGGGAGTTTATGCCCAATGTAAGCTCTAATCAATACCTGAGTCATATTGAGGTTTAATGAATCCCAATACAGATATGGTGCAAATTGTTAGGACTAAGTATTTCATCATTAATCCGTTTTTAATTTATTTAATTATAAATATTACTTTTTACAAAACAATTAAATATATTCACAAATTTATCAATTTTCATCAAATTAACTTGTTCTTCTTCATTAATTCATCATAGAAATTAAGACATTATTCAAATTAATCTTCTGTTATTAATTAATCTTTCCAATAATTAAAAAGTTGTTTCATTTTTATTGGTACAGATTATCTATTTTCTCGAATATAATATTTACCTGGAGTTATTGTAATTAATTATTTAGCACCCTCATTAATTATAATTTCAAATCTAATTATAATTATTTTATTACATTTTTAGATTATTTACTATGTAACATTAATCTTGAAGTAACACCCCACAATCTTATACTTTTATATTGACCCATTAATCACAACCAAATTCCTTACATTTATTCATTATTGTATTGACTACTTAATAAGCCTTCTTATCTTAACAAAAACATCCACTCACTACATAACCATTTAAATCTTTATCATATGAAATCCCAATCAAAATCTTACCTTATTTTCTACTATTCAAAATACTACAGATCACTTTCATTATCTATTCTAGATATTATCAATATTAAAAAACCTGTATTATTTATTAAGAGATCCACCTTATATGATTTAAATTCAAGTTTATCTCCTTCCTTCAACTTACATTCCTTACCCAATAAATAAATAGTTTTATTTCCTTAAACCATATATTCATTTATGTAATCGTATGGCGCTTAAACTGAAAGTGTTGCACTAATATGAAATGTCGGTTTAATACAACAATTCATCTCTTAATGTCTAAAATTTTAAAATAACACTTTAATAATTGAATATCCATTACCTTAATCACTCAACAATTTTAATATCACATATTTTTAAGTTCTTCGAAACATACTTATGATAGCTGCCTTTCCAAAATATTCTTAACCCCATAATTTGTAATCGAATCTTTAATTGGTATGAACAAAAACATATAATATTTATGAAGAGTATTCATTATTTAATGGTTGAGGTTTTTAGTTTTCTGGAGCTAAAATTAGATTAGAGAAGTATTGTATCAAAAATTCAGATTCATCTGAATCGGTACTCATTAATTATAATTATATAAAATGGATTTAACACAATCACAAGAATAAGACAAAATAATACAATACTATTTGAACTAATAAATTAAAAAAGTTGCCGATGAAAGATCATAGCTCACTCAACAATAAGAATAAGAAAGAAATAAAATCAAATTATAAGTTTGGGAATTTCTAAATCAATAATAACCAATTTAATAATCTCGTCTTAGTGCAACACCTTTAAGTCTAATATCTAATAACTCGGCTTAATCTGATCGTTTAGATGTCTAAATGGATAAATCTAAAATTAAATAATAGAGTTAGAAATTTGAATAATCTATGCAATTCTAAAAAGAGTAACCGAATTTCCAAATCAATTATCACTCTTTTGTTGATTCCAAAGACCAATAATATAAGTAACTAGATTTCCTTATTGCCCAATATGAATAAAAAACAAAGAATTTACCTAGAAATTATTTCAAAAGACAACAACCTGACCATGTTTCTAATTAGCTTTAATAGGATCATGATGACAATGATGAATAGTATAATTAAGATTTTGAATAGGATGAAGAAATCTAAGAGCTTATTGAAGAAGAATTACAAGAATCCTAAATGTAAATCCAATAATAGTCTTTATAAAATAATTAATAAGATAACTAAACTGCTTATAACAACTTAATCAAACTAAGAATCGAAAGATTAGATACTAGTGTTGCTAATGCTGAAAATTCCAAACTCAATGATTTAAGTAAATTATCTGAATCATTAAGTGATTTGAAAGTAAATCCTAACGAAACTTATAAAATACTTGAAATTAGTAAATAAGTTGATGCTTCTAAATAAACCACCTTTAAATTTGATCAAACTCTAATGTAAACTAAATCAAATGATGAACCCTTAATTGAGTAATCCTAATAATCTATGTCTTCCAAATTATTAGAATTATCTTAATAATAATCCAAATTGTATGAAAAACAAAAAATAGATTACCCTTAAATGCCTACACTTGATCAAGAATATTCATATAAAATTTAAGATCAATCTCAAGTTGCAAGGTCTTTCTATCCTAATAAATAACTTGATTAAATTTCTAAATTTGATTAATCTAAACTTTAATAATCACACTTTGAACAATCAAAACTTTAGTAACCAAAAAATTAATTTGATTAAATTCAAAAAAGCAATATTACTAATGAAGTTTAATCTAAATATAATTAATAAGATCAATCATTTAGATTAGCAGAATAATAAAAGAATTTTGACTTTTAAGATAAATCTAATGTATCTAATTAAATCTAGTCTAAATTTACAGAATAATACTAAAATTCTCATTAACCTTCTAAATTTAGTGAACCAACAAAAAGAATTCAATCATCTGAATTTGAAAAATAACAATATTATCCAAATTATACTTGTGCAAATTCTAATATAACAAAATAGTATAAACCTTAATCAGCTCTTGAAAGCGAATAAATAAATGAAGATTTTTAACAAAATTAATAAAATAATAATTATCTAGAAGATGAAGAAGAAGCATTTTCTGAAGACGAAGATCATAATAAATAATTTTATTAATTTAGTATTAAATTTGAAGAATAAGATGATAAAGAAAAATAAAAAAAATTTGAAGCATTGAAAAAAAAGAAATTATAAGAAATGGAAGAATTAAAGTAACTTCGTTAATAAAGAAATAAAGAATAATAGTAATAAAATAATTAACCTAATAAACGTGATCAATCCCCTCTTATGCCTAGTGCTTCTTTAAAAAGATTATAACAATAATAATAATAATAATAACAATCATAATAACAATAACAATAATAATAGTTATAATAATAATAATAGATATATTAATAACAATAATTATATTAATAACAATAATTTTAGTAAAAAAATCTATTTTAAGATAATTAGCATTAAATAATTCAAACTTCAATGCCTTAGTCAAAACGTAATGCTTCAGCTAATAGAAAATCTCCAATGGCCAGATAAAAAGAAACTGCTCATTTTTGTTAAGATATAGACAGATCTATTTCGGTAGAGAAAAATAAAAAAAATAATAAAACAATTCTAAAAAATGCAATAACATATGTATGTTTAGCTGGGGAGCCAAATAAAAGAGAAAGAGAAACAATTTTATAAAAATTAGATGGAGTTGAAGCTGAGCATTTCATAATTTTATTTAAAACTTATGGTCGATCGGTAAGAAATAAAAAATATTAAGGACTTTCGAGCTTTGTATGGATATGCAGTTGACTCATAACCTTATTTAATATTTGGATAAGGAAAATGCCCTCAAGTTTTAACTTCTGAGATGGTGAAAACATTTTTCAAATATGATTCCGGAGCTAAATAGTTTAAAGCAATAGATGGAAACAAGTAATTTACTATTATGGTTGATGCTGTTTAATTAAGAAAATGAATTGAATTATTTAATTTATGGCTAATATTTTATAAGTTTATGAATAATGTATAAACAATCCTGAGATTCTCAGACATGGAGATTAATTTCTATCAGAATATTTAAAGAATACACCTAACTTTATTCTGGAATCATTAAAATTAATATTTGATGTTAGTCAACAATAAAGAAAATATATTGCAATTCTATTCAAAAATGTTATCTTATTAAATTGGCAAATTTTGCAATAATAAACAAAATAAGATATTGTAAAGATTTTAGTAGATGGTCTTTAACAAGAGCATTAAGTTTCAGTTTAAGAGATCATTGTAAATTGTAATTTATTATATATAGACTATAATAATCACAGAAGTAATGAGAAGAGATTCTGAATATCAATAATTAGTGCCATCATTTTTACAAATTTATACTATTAATCCTCATATAATAAATACACTAATTCATATTTATTAATAATTAGATGGATAAATTTTGATATCATATTGTGAAATAATTCTGTAAAATCTTATTTTATAACAATCACCAACTCCTAAAACATATCATTTAGTATATTTGGTAATTAAAATGTTTTCTCATTGTGAACAAAGTGATATTGAATTATTAAAGTAATGCTTTGATTCAACATTTATTTAATGGATGGAGAGATTCTCCTAAGTTTTATAACAGGAAGATTAATTGGAATCCTAGATTTATATTATGAAAGCATTAAATTTAATTTTTAAAGAAATGAAAACTTACTCTAAATAAATCAGAAAAGTCATTTTACCTTAGATGACTCAATTTTTGGTAAGATTAACAAACGCAATATAAAGCTTAGAAGGTATATTAAGCTATTATAATTATAGAAATTAACTTTTTAGATGAGTGCTATGAATAAGAACCAACCTAAGAGGTATTATTATTTTATACTCTATAAATGTTAATGGAGTTAAATAACTAAAAGCTTTGCAATAGTACCATTTACAGTAGTTTACTATAAATATTAAGTATGCCAATAAAAAATATTAATATGGATCATTTTATAGTGGAAGATGATCCAACAGTGGTAGAAGCTGTTTTAATGTTCTTTGAATAATAATTATCAAGTAAAAAAACACATTAAAATGCAAAATAATTTTTATTATAATATTTATAATAAAAAATGGAGATGGTTGGTTAACATGTGATAATAGCATAATTTTCTTCAGATTTATTTGATCCAAATTAATATTTTGTAATAATTGAATAAATATTGAAACAATAAAGTATTAATCAAAATTAAATTTTTCAACTTTAAAAGTTAATAGCTTTAACTAATCTTTATTTATTAACTAAAGGATAAGTTGAAATATTTATATAGCTATTTTAGTTGCATGTTCAGTAATTAAAGTCTTAGCTTGGCTTAGTAAACTTATTTAATATAGGAAAATTATGTGCACATGCAAGCAAGAACTTAACAATGAACGATCAAAACTTTAAATGTTTGGTGGATTAGTCAAACATTTAATTTCCAGCAATAGATTAAGATACTGCACATATTTTATTTGACAGCATTCTATAGATGTTAAAATTATGCAAAACCTTATAATTTCCAATTTTATAAAATATTTATCACTATTGGACTAGCTATCCTCATGATTCATTATTGGGTTAGATATTCTATGAATTATTGGAAATTCTTGTCACTATTGATCCTATTTCAGTTTAATAAACTTTTTCTACAACAAATGGCTTGATTTGGTTAAAAGTAAATACAATCATAGCCAAACATTAACCATAATTATTAATTAATTTTATACCTTAAATAGCATAATAATTATTAATTTTTAATGAATTCACTCCATAAGGAATAATGCTTTTGAAGAGTCTATTACAATATAATACTTTAGATTAGTTAACCTTAAATACTGTTATTTAAATTTTAGATATCCAATTAAATAACTAAAAAGAACCAGAACTTGAAGCCCTAACTGAACATGTTCATGATTTATTGTTAGTTATATGGAATAAACATACGAATAGATAAATAACAATTTAGTTACTTAATAAAATCTACTCAAAAATTATGCATACTGAAATACCCTCTACAATAAATGGATTAACAACTATTCTTTGTGCAATGTATTTATAACAATAGAATTAATTCCTATAATGGCTTTAATCTAACTCTGAAAACACTTAATTATTATTTAGCAAATGGCTTCGATTCGCATCAATATTATAACAAAAATCTCTACTATCATTATAAATAAATGCTATTTATTTATTTACCTAATTACCATTTTTTGATTAATTATTTTATGTAGATCCATTTATTGATAAGGTTATTCCATTAAAGGCGAAAATGATGGAATTTTTAATTTCCAACCAATAATAATGTGTAAGAATTTTATTAAAAACTTAGAAAACGATAGCATTAGATGAGGATGAAGAATTTCAGGATATAGATTCTATTGAAACAGAATTTGAAAATGATATCACTGAATGTCATAATCTCCTTTAACCTATTTCAATTTCATTTGATCATTTGCAATATTTATCCAAACATTTATCTAAGGAGCAATAATAATTTTTAAGGAAATAATGAATATTTATGTTTGATAGTATCGATAAATATTTTTATATTTCTAATAATTCATAAAATATATCTTTAAAATTGATATACTAAACTTTTTTATCTATTTTCTAAAACTGCGTGTTAAGTCTAAGGATTTTATTTAAACTTAAATTCAAATCTAACGATAGTTATAAATTAATTTTAATTAATAAAATAAATTATAAAAAAATAATAAATCTTTAAAATAAATCAGCAAAATGAAAGAAAAAATTCACTCATTAAGAGTCAAAAAGATTAGGAAAATATCCCCAAAAAAGAATCAATAATAAATAGATTTAAGTTCTCCAATAATAACTAATGAAGAACTATTAACTAAGCATCAAAGCCAAAGTTCAAGTTTACTGTCGAGTCCTGAATCATCCAAATTTATTCCAGGAAGCATGTTGGAATTCTTACTAAATATTGAAGAATTTCATTTACCTCTCTCTATATGATTCTTAATATTCTTTATTTATATAAACTTATATAATAAGTATTATAACAATAATTATTTATCAAGAATCAAGGATTCAATAACCAAAGTATAGCAAAAAGCTTAGTCTTATTCTTTTCAAAGTAGTGAATAATACAAAGTTCCTTCAATTATTTAAGAAAATTTAATTCATTTCTCTATAATCATTTTTTAATTATATATAAATACATTTGCTCTATAAATTTTGTTATTAATATTGAACCAATCCAATAAATGTCATTCTATGTAAAAATGATATTGATTTTTAAAATCATGCAGCATTAGAAGTGAATTACTTGCTTAATTTAGAAATAATAATTATAAATAACTTTATATAGTAAAAAATTTCAGATGAATGGACAGTAGTTAGAATTCTCTAAATGAAGCAAAAATTCTAACATACTACCAGGTTCTTCTAATACAGAGTCAGGTCTTGAGATTTTACTTGAACTATTGCCTGGGTATTTTTACAATAGAATCTCATTCGTTATTAATGGGGAGCTTAACTAATCGTCGATATTTTGAAATTTTTTTGGAGAATATTTTTTTATTTTTCTTCTGATCATCAAATTATATTTATCTTTCATATTATTGAGGGTTGGTTTTTATTTAATTTTTGAGACTTCCTTATTTGTTTAATTGTTATTATTAATAATGAAATATTTACAAAAATCAATATCTTATCTATTATCACTTCATAATAATTATATATATTTAAAATAAAATTAATTGTGTTTGGACTAGAATATTTTATCTTTCATAATTCTTCTCTTTATAATATTCAATACAATTACTTTAGACTTTTAAAATTCATAAAATTTAAGAATAATAGTTGAAAATAATCTAAATACTTTAAATCAATAAATAAACTCATTTAATTTATTATTTGAACCTTCTCTAAAGTTTGCTCTTCTTTAAGTATTTTAGATGTACATTTTTTTTAAGTTAATTGCTTAATCTGTGTAATAATTTCACAATTTTTTTACTCCTTATAGTTTAAATGGGTAAGTAATAAATTTGAAGATAACTAAAACTGCTTTATTTGGTATTTTTTATTTTATTTTACTCTATATTGCCTATCCATTTGAATTAAAAAAAACTAGATTAATTTATCCTGACAACATTTCTTCATTATGATATGGCAATAGAATGTTTATTAATACTTAAAATATTCTTATTTTAAAATATAAATATACATTTTTATTATTAAGTTATGATTAATGATGAAGAATAAATTGAGGAATAAAATGTTAGAGTAAAAAAACAATGCCATGATTAATTAAGGGACATTGGTTTAACAAATTTTAGCATTGGATTTATGTTTTTAATAATGTCTGTAAGCAAATCATTTTATGGTATTATATAAAAATAAAGAGAAAAGAAAATGATGAGTGTATATACTTAAGAGAAAAAGGATTAGACTTTGGAATTGCTTCATTAATTTTATCTATTTTTTCATTGTAAAAATTAATGAGAATAGATAAAGGGCCTTTTGTTTCTGTATAGATTAAATGGAGATCAAAAATGCCATATAAGTTCACAAATTCTTTACTTTTTTGACGTTTATCATAGGATTTATTTTCTTTGTGTTGTTGTTTGTATTTTATAGTTTAAAGAAAAAGTTAGGGGTTTATAAGGGAGAGCCTTGCGGGGCATTAAGAATATTATCTATAGTTTATTTAGTTATGGTTATGTTTTCATTGTTTTGCTTCTTATTTGTGCTATGCTGTTTAGTGCTTTTGACAGCAAATGATCATTGAAAGCGTAATGATATTAGATTAATATAAAATATTAAATTAGTTATGTTAAATAACTCAATTATTTTTATAAATAATTTTAAAAATATAATCATAAAATCACAATGAAAGATTAATATATAACTATTCATCGAGATATTTTTATTCTAAAATAAAAGAAAATACGAAAATCTAAAGGGCATTAATTGGAAAAAAATTTTTATATTAATTACCTTAAATAATCAATATAGAACTTTTAGATAACGAGGGTATTGTATTATTTTTAAAGATTAAGTGGGTCACAATTGTTTGAATTACTTAGAAACAAAAACTATAATCTCTTAACTACTTTGAGAAAGAAGGACATAAATGATTTATTCAAATCATAAAGTATAATTGAGTTCCATCTCTAATTAAAATTATAATTTTTTTAAGCCTTCAGATTATTTTATGAAAAACAAATAAATTACATTTTATTAACAGATTTAATTTACAAATTTAAATTAAAATAATCTTCTTATTGAATTAAAATTGTTAAAAAAATCTATTCATTTTTTTGATTTGCCGAGGTTATTAAAGTTTATAAATTATATCAGATTATTCGAGGAGAGTTGAGATTTAATAAATCATTAAATTGAATAAAATTAGCATGGAAAATGAAAAAAGCAGATAAATTTAAAAAAAAGAGCTTAGAAGTTTTTGTGACCCATATAATCTTAATCATTAAGGGCTATCAGTCAATTATGGTTCCATTTATCATCTGGATGTGAAGAGAAATAAGAATTTGGTTAATCCTTCATCTTAATTTAGGGAATCTATATAAAATATGTTCATATAATTCTTACACATTTTTCAAAAAGAGCACTACGAAGGCCACATCAAGAACTGCCAAAGGAAAATCGATGTTGATGTTGATCTGTTAAAATAGATGAGTAATGTTGCTTCGATATATTTGATAAGGAAAATTAATATCATGATAAATTTATATCTGGAAATTTCAATAATAAATATAAGAAATATTAATGAATAAGATGCAAACCTATAATATTTATCGTTAAAACATTAAAAATGAATATTTAATCATTTAAGAAATCTAAAACAAGCCATTTTATAAAAAAAATCCAATTATTCACTTCATAAATTAGCATAAATCAATCTAAAAATTGGTCCACCCACTTATTAATTAAATATTCATATGAGTTGGAATGCAGAAAACCTTGAGGAAGGTGAAGTTAAACCAACTGATTCCACTCCAATTTTGGGTGGAGAATAGAATGCAGGAGGATGGTAAGTAGATGAAGTGAAAAAAACTCAAGATAATTAATGGGGGCAAGATGAAAAAAAGGAGAACAAAGAAAATAATGTTAAAAATGAGGCATAAGGAACATCAGGAGGTTGGGGAAACCAACCTGAGTAGCAATAATCCTCTTGGGGAGAAAGTAAAGCTGAAAATAATGATAATGCTTGGGGATCAGGAACTACAGGATTTGGAACCACAACTACTGGAGATAATGCAGGATCATCATGGGGAGGTGGTTCAACATAATGGGGAAGTGGAGGGAATTCAGATAATAATTTTTAATCAGATCGACCAAGAGGTCGAGGAAGAGGAGATAGAGGAGATAGGGGAGGCGGTTTTAGAGGCAGAGGAGATAGAGGAGATGGTTTTAGAGGAAGAGGAGACGGATTTAGAGGAAGAGGAGACCGTGGAGATAGAGGAGGATTTAGAGGTAGAGGTGATAGAGGTGGAGATAGAGGAGATAGAAGAGGTGGATTTAGAGGAGGTAGAGATAATGGTGGAAGTTGGGGAGGAAACTCAAACAATAATAATAATGGAGGAGGAAATAGTTGGGGAGGTAATGGAGAAGGAAATTCTTGGGGAAATTCAGATAATAAGGATAATTCTGGAGGTGGCTGGGGTAGTTCTTCAGCTAATGAATAACCAGCTTCATCAGGCGGAGGATGGGGAAGTACTGCAACAGAACAGCCACAATAATCTGGAGGATGGGGAAATTAGACTGAATAACCAGCTTAATAAACATCTGAAGGTTGGGGTAGTAAAATAGAATAGCAACCATAATAAGGAGGATGGGGATCTACAGCAGAATAAGCTCCATAATAACCTAGCGATGGATGTAAGGAATAAACAACTGAATAACCAGCTTAATAATCTAATGGATGGGGTTCATCAAATACTGAACAACCAGCATAGACATCAGGAGGATGGGGATCTTAAACAACAGAGTAACCATAATAATAAGGAGGTTGGGGATCTACAACAACATAAGAATAATAGCCAACATCAGGCGGTTGGGGTTCAACAACATATGCAACATCAGATTAACCATAATCTGGAGGATGGGGATCTACAACTGAATAAACAAATACTTCAGGTGGATGGGGTAGTTAACCCGCTCAATCAAGTGGAGGTTGGGGAGGTTCATCAGATCAGTAAAATGGTAATTCTTGGGGTGGAGGAGGAGGATCTGAAGAGGGACAAAGAGGACGAGGTAGAGGAAGAGGAGATCGCGGAGATAGAGGAAGTTTTAGAGGAAGAGGAGATGGATTTAGAGGTAGAGGAGATAGAGGTGGCGGAGAAGGATTTAGAGGTAGAGGGGATGGATTTAGAGGAAGAGGAGACCGTGGAGATAGAGGAGGATTCAGAGGTAGAGGTGATAGAGGTGGAGATAGAGGAGATAGAAGAGGTGGATTTAGAGGAGGTAGAGATAATGATACTTCTGGAAATTAAGGAGGTTGGGGAGGAGCCTCAAATGATTAAAATGGTGGAGGATGGGGATCTTCTGCAACTGAATAACCTGCTTAAAGTGGAGGTTGGGGATCTACAGCTACTGAATAACCACAATCAAGTGGAGGATGGGGATCTACAGCAACTGAATAACCACCTTAAAATGGAGGGTGGGGATCTTCTGCAGTTGAATAACCTGCTTAAAGCGGAGGTTGGGGATCTACAGCTACTGAATAACCTGCTTAAAGTGGAGGATGGGGATCTACAGCTACTGAATAACCAGCTTAGAATGGAGGATGGGGTTCTACAGCCACAGAATAACCAGCCGAATAACCTGCTTAGAGTGGAGGCTGGGGATCTACAGCCACCGAATAGCCAAATTAAAGTGGTGGTTGGGGCAGTTCTGACGCTCCTTAATAATCTAATGGTGGCTGGGGAAGCAGCAACAACGATTAATAATAATCAAACGGTTGGGGAAGCTCTGATTAACCTAAATAAAATGATGGATGGGGATCCAATAATCAATAATCAAACGGTGAAAGAGGAAGAGGTAGAGGAAGAGGAAGAGGTAGAGGAGGAGATAGAGGATTTGATAGAGGTGGAGATAGAGGATTTGATAGAGGTGGGGATAGAGGATAGGACAGAAATAATAATAACAGTCATGACAATGAGAATGGAGGTGATTTCCCTACTGCAAAAAGAGTCAAACCTAACCCTGTTGTAATTACAATATCTGACGATGAAAATGGCAAACCATCTCCTAATTTTAGTGAAGATGAATAAGAAAAAGTAAATATTATAAATGAAGTTTTAAAATAAACTGTTGATGCAAAAACAGTTATTTTGTAGCTACCTGCAGTAGATGCTAAATTTTCCCCACTTTTTAATCCTGAGCCTGACCCTGATAGCTTAAAAACTGATAATTTATGTCATCTTAGGGGAGGTCTCTACCCACATGAATAACTAAAAAGAGTTAAATTTGTTTATACAGGAGGAATCAAAGTAGATTCTGAAAGACAACCAGTTGTTAATTTAGTCACTTTTGATAACGACTTAGAATTTATTGAATCTTGTCCCAAAGTAGACTTAGCAGAAAAATAAGGAATTGAAACTGTATTTTTAAGCCCGTTGATTAACGAATATCGAATTCTAAAAAATGAATTAGTCTAATTGAGATAAGAAGAGAGAAGAACATAAATTAGGAGATAATATATGGGAATTGTTGAAGGAATTGATAAAGAGAACCAAGACTTAATTTTTTAGGTTGGATTAGCTTTACTTAAAGAATAAAAGGCAATCAGATTGAAATATGGATTTCTATTTGCTGAATTAACACTCTTCCATATTAAATAGATATTTGGAAATATGGATTAAGCCGAACATTAGTCATTATAAGCCAAAGAAAAAGAACTGCGACCATCTAATGTAGTTTTTGTGGTTTCCATAACACAGAAATGGTTGAATGATGTGCCAAAATTGAAGTGTAGAAGAAGAAAAGAGTTGTTATGATAGATAATATTAATATTATAATTACAAATTTAAAATAAATGGTTTTTATTGATCTTTTGAAATAGTATAATCCTTAACAGCAAGAAAAGTTTTATATGAAATGAGATGGATAGGTGTCGAAACGAGTATTTCAATCATATGGAAATAAAAATAGCTGAAGTAAGACAAAATATGGTAATTTATATAATTTAAATTAGCTTTACTTTTAAATTTAAGTTCTTTTTCTGTTGTATTAGTTATCTCCATTAATTTTAAAACAAAGGCTGAACTTTAAGCTATGTATTTTTAAATATTTATAATTTAGTTGTTTGAACAAATTTCTTATCCTTATGAAAATTAGATCAATTTAATTATCTTAGTGAGCATAATTTTTATGGGTTTGAGGGGCTTCTCTCCCTTCACAGATAGAAATAGAACAAAACTAAATTTAATTGAAAATATTGCTATTAAAAATATTTATAATATTGTGAAATAATTAAAAA
The DNA here is from genome assembly GCA_905182985.1 of Paramecium sonneborni. Classification (NCBI taxonomy): domain Eukaryota; phylum Ciliophora; class Oligohymenophorea; order Peniculida; family Parameciidae; genus Paramecium; species Paramecium sonneborni. The sequence continues at coordinate 505,043 of CAJJDN010000034.1, read as the reverse complement.
AAAAATTTAATAAGATGATCAATAATTGTATTTTTTTCTTAAGGCTAAATTATTATTTATATCAGTAAATGATTATTTATAATTATGTAAATAATGCTGACTAGTTTACAGATAAACAATTTATTTGAAATATTCAAGCTCTAATTCAAAATAAAGAATGCTTAATTTCTTATAAAATAATCCAAATGAAGAATAGCTGATTGCCAATTAAATTTTGAGCATCATATTATTATTAAGTATGTCAAGCCTAAAGTTGCACCTCTAAATGGTATTTTTCAAACCAAAGTTCATAGGTAATTATTTTCAGCTCCTTTGTAGGAAATACCTTAACCTCAAAAAAAAGAATAAAGATAATTAATTTAGTTATTCTATATCTCCTATTAAATAAGATAAAATGAGGGCAAGTAATATATGAATAAAAAGTTCGAAAAAAAAACCATAATCAATTATGGAAAAAATTAAAGCATATTCATTGATATGCCCCTCAAAATTAAGTAAATATGTATGATAATGAAATTGAATTCTATAAAGTTCATTTATCCTCTTTCCCTATTCTTTGCATAAAGAAGCATGGTTTGTGAATTAATATAATAATTTGTATTTAAATCCTTCAATGAATAATTAATTCAACATCATTTTGCATTAAAACTTTATCGAACTCTTACTAAATTTCTTATCCTGGAAGTGTTGAAGGACTTTTCCATAATGATGCATGTAAAATTACAATTAAACATCCAAGGCCTAAATATATCAATATTTGAGGGCCTGAAATAGCCAAAATTAATAAAATATTAACTAAATTATTGATATTTATGTTACATAGAAGTAAAAGTATCATTTTTTTGTCTTAAGTATTGATAAATCCTAAATCAGGTAGGTAATCTAAAATAGCACTTTATTTCATGATATAAGCCCATCTTTATTTTAATTGCATAATATTACCCTAAATAACTAAGAAAGAGAGTTAGCAAAACTGCAAATTTAGTAAGTCTTCTATATAGATTTAGCAGACCCTCCTATTGCAATTCCCACAACAACTAATTAAGTATATCTAACACTATAAAGAGAAAAGTTTTCTTGTATTCTTAAAGGTAAAGAATCACTTTTCGGTAAATTATAAGCTGATAAATCTAAAATTCCTGGTTGTGACTGCATTAATTAAAAATCGATTTTTATTTTTACAAATATTGCTAAAGCAATGTTTCCGTTTTCGAATTCAATTTGGTTTGGATTACCTTATTTCAAAATTGCTGAGCAACCTTATATGGGGTTCAATAAATAACTTTATTTTAAAATTAACAAATTATTTCTACTATTCTAACATAATTTTTTCCTATTTAGAAATATTGTTAATTTATATAAATGCAGGCATTAATATTTACATTTATGAGATATTTGAATGGATTCATTTCCAAAAATTTTAATATCTAATAATTATTTTTTATTCTGTTATTTCTAATTATAAAAAATTAAAAATGTATTATCACAAAAATGACATGTTCATTATATATATCAAGGATATTTTTCATAGCCTCATTAATTTCTAAGTTATTCCTGATTGAAATATTCTTAGAGATTTTACTTTTTCTATTATTTTAAATCTCATAAATTACATAAATATAAAGAATAATGAAAACAAACAATGAATTTAAATCCATCTATGATATTGTCAAAAGATTTAATTTCTCTAATAAGCAAGCATTAACATTAAAACAAGAGGTTCTGCAACAGTTAGAATAGAAATTCAGAAAAACCATTGAATTTAGAATCAAATCTTAATCGATGCATGCAATTCACTCTATTCATTCAAGTTCTGTTTCAACATAAAGGCATAGATAACTTTCATTCAAAATAACGAGATAAAAACCTCAAATGTTTTTTAGAAATCAATCATTAGTATCTTTACTTAAAAAAACAAACAATCTGTGACCACTTATAATTTAATGTTTGTTTTTAACAATTCAAATTAAATAAAAAACAATCACTTAAATAAATAAATCACTAAAACATTTACTGGTAGCTTTAAATCTAAAAGAGCTTAATTTTATAATTATGTTGTTTTTATTTTTTGAGTATTTAATTTTATATAAATTGTGTCATTATGTTTTTAGATTATTAATTTTTTTGTTAAAAGGAATATAAATAAAATTTATTTAATCTTTAATAACTAAAGTATGTACTTTCAACAATATTTAGTAAGTCAATCCTGAAATATTATTTTATATTTTAGTTTATATGCACAAAAATAATCACTGTTGCCAAAAAATCCCCTAATCCTTAAAGCTCCTATCAAAGTAGATATCCTTAAAAAAAAATAAGATTGCAATATTTTAACTAATTTTAGTCTCAATTGCTTGGTTTCTCGCTAATTTCAAGCTTTGTTAATTATTCTTATAAGCTAAAAGTAACTATTTTTATACTTGCTGAAGATATAAAAAGTAGGCAATATACTCTTCGCTTTTGATAGTAGTAATTAA